>BQKZ01000083.1:22000-41174 GCA_036244855.1 Temnopleurus reevesii
AAATACCATATCAAATGACAACAAAGAAATGACACATGCATCGCTGTTCATTTTTGTACACCAAAAAAAGCTTTTATTTCTGTATCAAATATCTCCTCTCTTCTTTCAAGTACACACATATATACCATTTCTATGAACACAACTATCTTTCTGTTTTATCATCCGCTCCCCTCCTTTACTGTGCATTTCTCATGTAACATGTATAATATATCCAAGCCGTTCAGTACACAACAGGTATGACCTCTTTCTCTTATTTACAAAGACAAACGCAAATCTTCACAATCTATTCATGAAAAACAACTGAAATGAACGCATTTAAGAATTAAAATCATGACTTTTCACAGAGTACAATACTATCAAATACACACAAGGAAATATAGCTAAGAGTTTCAACAGAACAGTGTTTTACTTTAACAAATAGATCACCCCTCACTACCTGTTGCCTCGATATATTTTTTTCTGTATTTCCTAGAGTACTGCGTACTATACACGTTCATGACCATTAAAAAATCTTTATTTTGCCCTTCATCTTTTCATTCCCGCCATTAGAATTCCACATTTGAAGAGTCTTCATTTGATATACCAATTATTGCAAGTTACTATGATCAAAATAATATCTGAAGGAAGTGTGGTTTAGCAGCGAATTCCCTGAAATAACTTAGGATGTACAATGTACAATCATTTCACACAGAGGACATTGTATGTTCCATGCAGCAGTATTTTGTTTCTGATCTTGGACATTATGTTATTTGATAAAGATTGGACGTTCAAAATATTCACTCCTGTAAAAACAATGCAGAATCTCAGTAAACTTTGCATCACATCTATGGTGCACTCCTCAGGTTGCGGATATATCACACAAATTTTTTTTGGGTGTTTCAATGACCCCATCCCCCTTGGTCTCTTTCAGGTTGAAGTGCAGGATTCACGCATTGGTCTTAATTGTCAATGAGTGAATACCATTTTTAAAATTATCTGCAATGTAACACATTATTAAACATGTTGATGCATAGTGGGTTCAATCTTTATGTAGAAAAGATCATATGAGATCGATTCACTCCAAAATGTTGGCATTACGTACAATGTATGTAATTATTATCTATATGGGAGTTTTAAGCCGTACAATATTAAGCCATATTGTACGGCTTCAATTTTACGCTTGCGCAAAGCAGTGACCAGCCTTCTGGTATATGTAAAGATAATAATAATTATATTGGATGGCTTCATTTCATGAAATACCGGGAATATTGCACTCGTTAGGGCCAATATTGCCCTAACTCGTGCAATATTCCCTGGTATTCCATTTGTTGCCATCCAAAATTATATAAATAGCATCATCCATTATCATCTAGATCTAGATCTAGACATGTATGCTGAGTGAATCAATACAAAGCAAATAAAGCGATAGTATCTACAGACCTCTAACAAAAATTCAAACAATGCACACCTGTACAATAAACCATCAAACTGCTATACGCTTTATTTATCATTTGCTTGTCTGCTGTGCATAAACACCATTAATCCTGTTTCAGAAATATTGTATCTGTGGTTGTGTTGTTACAGGAAACCTATCATAACATTAAACCAATCAGAAAATTTGACCTGGGTTGTGTTTCAGAAAGGTGTTAGTATAGCTAAGCATGAGTCAACGCATGACCCTTTCTCGAGTGCTAATAAACTCGTTGACATAGGGTTTTTCATTGAAGGCAGGGTCACCAATCATGTGTAGAGTCATGCGTGAAAATAAGCCCTCAAGAAAAAGCTAACATTTACCCATTTTACCATAAACCATATGAAACACAACCAGTTTACAGGTTGTGTTAATTATTAAATCAAGCATATACAAAAGTTATTCAATTCTGTTACAGCTACCGACATTTGCATTTGCACTCTCATTTTGCTTTACTGCTTTGATACACCGTTGACCAGGTTTTCTTCAGATAAGGGAACTGAAATACAGTGTAGTTTTCTCATACACTTTATATTGAAAGTACTTGTACATAATGTATAAGTCTCAAAGACATTACCACATTTGATTATCAAAGAGCTTTACCATGTCGATTGTGATGATCTCAATTTTTAAATTTCAAGTTTTTATCAGAATTTCCAACACAGACCAGAAGGCCTATAACATATTGATAACTAATCGTATCTCTTTTATAATACAGACCCCAGATCAAGTTCTATTTAATTTCATTGTCTTTACAAGAAAAATTTCCTTGAATAACAAAAGATATGGTAAAAAGTGTTCATGATTTGAAAAATTCTGATAAATTTGATGATTATTTTACCTTACTCTCAAGTTATTTTTCGTAACAAAAAAACTGTAACAGGGTTAAAAAATAATTTGCTCTTCCTCTTTGTATGTACACAATAAAACAGAAACTCTGTAACTATTATCCTTTTTCGCCAGGGCAAACATACAGATCGCCATCATTAACAAACCTTACCATAATCATTCTTCTGCATTCCAATCACAAAATATGCATCTAATATATCAATGCAGAAACAAAACACAAAATCAAAATGAATTCAACAAAGAATGCATGTGTGTACACGTATGTGGATGTTGTTGACGCTTGATAGACAAATTTAGAAGAAAAAAAAACCCTTTAAAGTGACATAATATATTCTCAAGAGAAAAATACAACACAATACATGTAAGGTTGTCATTTAAATGTTACTTTGCTTAATCAGAAATCAAATTAAGCTCCCTGAAGTGAAAAAAAAATCATAATGAAATGCTGATATGCTTATTTGCAACAACAACACATTGCTAATAATAGTAATAAATCGAGAGTAGAAGGCCTCAAATCCTGTCTTTGTTGATACATACTGGTAGGCATACATATTGAGTCCTTCTTTCCTACGATAAAACAAAAAAATATGTTTAAAAAAAATACAAATATACAGCTTATAGAACAAACATACTTCACAAGAAGATATTGTGACTAACTTGCTGTAAATAATTTCCATCTACACAATGAAACAATTAATATGGTGACAAAAAATGCTAGAAGCCAGACGCACACACCTCCCAGAGCTATGAAGTAATACATTATTAACACTCATCAAAATTCACAACTCTCTGCTGCATTCACGTATGGGGAAACATACTAATCAAATACCTTCATCTTTCGCTTCTGCATTATGACTCCCATTGATGTGTGTAGTTGACAAAAAAAAATGTTTGGTAAAATGCATAGCAAATAAATACATACAAAAATAGACAACAAAAATACTTTGTTTGAAGGGACATTATAAAGTCAAAGAGGCAAGTTTTTTAAGGTTCTGGAATATAAAGAAAAGGGAAAATTTTTGAGAAAAGGGAAAACGTTTAAAATGTCTTCCAAATGTGTTCTATCTCTGAACATTCCTTTGCTTTCTTCCATATGAGGACTTATCTTGTCAAGCCCATGTAATTAACATCTATCACACTCTAATGAAATGGAATAATCACATATTGTAGTTTTTTCATCAAACTACCAGTATGTGACCAATATTCTATTTCATAAATAATTCTTATATCCTAATTTTTTAACAATGATTTACACTACACACGTTAAAACTTCTACCTCTGGGGATCATTAAAAATTGTATTTCAATCACAATCTAACACTCAGAAGAATACTTTATCAATGAAAGTGAATGGGAGGGTTAAAAAAGAGAAATAAATCTTTGTGTCTCCCTTCCCTAATTCTTCTTACAACATTAAAAATGGTAGGAATAAAGATGAAACAAAAAAAATGAAATTTGTGTAAAATTTCAGCTTGGAATACTCGTTTGCGCAGAACTGTACTAATCATTGATAAAGTCAAAAGCCACAAAGTAAAAAGACACATCAAGAAAATGTAAATCAACACATAGACATACTGTATTATACTTCACTGGCCAAACAAAGATTTACATTATGTTGGATGAGACCAGTTGCAAAGAATGGGCACTGGCAGATGAAAACAATAAGTAGCTTTAGCAAAAGGCGGGTTTACTAATAGATGCAAATTTTATGCATACCTGTAACACAAAGGTTGTTCTTGACAACCCTAAAGCTTACCCGAGGCTTGCCCGACATAGCAACAAGTAATGTATGCAAATTGATTCCACGTATTGTAATCTTATTGTTATCAAATGGTTTAAGGAATAACACGTAACTACATTCAGTTGCAAGAAAAGCACATAAATTTGAAAATATAAGTAAACCCACCAATTAGTATGCAAAAATTTCATCACTATAATTGAAATATCAATTCCTAAGATCAACAAAATATTCAATGGCTAATGCCAATGACAGTGAAAGCATGGAAGTGAAATGGCCTTGCATATGCTTGAAGTTCTGTACTTGTACTTCAAACTACTTCAAACTACCTTCATAAAAATGAGACTGACTTGTAAATGTGTTCATCTCTGCTAAAAGCCAAAATCTTTCATCCAACCAGAGATGAGCAAATCAATGGCATTCTGGTGTCTATTACGCTAACAGCGAGTGCATGTCCTGATGAAATTCCTTGAAATTCATTACGTGTGTCACAGATACTACGCTTCACATGTATTGGATTTCAATGAACTTCACTGACTACATGTAGCTTTCCAGAGATTCACTTTTTGTGTAACAGACGTTTTCATAGAACTGCCCATGTACAAGAGCTATAGAGTACATATTAAACAAAGGTCTACTGCTAGAACCAGGCAGTCTTTGGTTTTGAAGCAAGACCACTGTCTCCTCCCCAGCAAATACATGTACATCATATAAATGTAATCTTCATGGAGGGATTTTTCACATCCATTTGCCAGCATAACTTCGCCCACTTCTCTTGACCTGGGTGTGGGTGTTCAGCAATATTTGTATTGTGTGAATTCTTGATGCATTTAACTTAAAGAACTTTCAGAGAAAACAAATTGGAGGGCTTTACATTTGTTCTCTATGTAGGTAGATATATGTAAACTAAAAGAAAAAAAAGGTCTCCTTCACCCATTGTAAAATATTTCTAACATTTTCATAATGCTTTTCTTTGTTCTATCTCTTAGACTTGGTGATAACTTTGCCCAGTTTCATTAAAAAAAACTCAATCCTCGGTAAATGCCTAACGTCAGACACAAAACCTGCTTTCAAGACAATCAAACACCATGATTCCAACATGAGTAGTTCGAAAATACCTTGATAAGACGAGCACCAATTACAAAATGTTCTTATGAAGAATATCAATTCCAGTTTCTCCTTTAGTTTATATACAATGTATATATTAATATATTTCTCATTTTCTCTTTGTGTTTATTTCTTTTCAAGTATCAGTTTTCATAAAACATTCGAAACAGCATTTCCAACTTTCATGAAAAGACCTTACTGAATATAAACATGTTGGTGTACATGTATATTGTATTTATCAAAAAACCGCTATGACATACATTTAGATAAAATGTGCCAGCACAAACATTTAGTGAGCAAAAAAAATTGTGATTTCTTTTCTCCATGCAACTTTTGTTCATTTGAACAATTCTCTTTATCTGTAAATGAATATGGTTAACGCTTCTAGTTTACAGAAAGAGTTTCTAATTTTCTTCTTGATCCTTTTTCTGATTTCTGTATCAATATCACAGTTCATAAACAAGAAATTGAAGTCAGTGTATCATGCCATGAGCCTCCATACTCAAGATCACACATGGACAGCAAAACTACACATTGAGAACAGCATTAAAAGAGAACTCTCTCACATACACAATTGGCAAGTTGTCAATTGGTATGTATTTCATCGTCTGCACCATTAATAAAATTCTATACAGATACATAACTTTCGTCCAATATTCATCAAACTCTCCAGTTTAGTATATTTTCGGGGGTTCTCGGAGAGTCTGTAAGAAAGGGAACTCTCTGATAACGTTATCATCAATCTGCAACCTCGCTGACCCAGGCACCTGCATCATGGAAGTTCCTGTCATGACAACCAACTTTAAATGGATTCTCATATTGTCTACAAGGGCTGGCAATATGAACAATACACAAAACAATGGATTGCTCCTCAAAAAACACATTTCTTAAAAAGCACAGACATATAAATCTTTTTGAAAAAAATTGCTTAGAAGTAGCCTGATCATCTTGAGTGGTCCTTATGTTTTTTGCTAGATTTTGAGCTACCTGAGCCATCGCCTTTTAAGCGTTTGCGAGATTTGTGACCTGATTTTGGATGATTGTCGGAGCCATTTGAATCTGAGTCGGAACCTGCATCGTAGTGGGATAATGTTTGGTTGAGAATAATACCATTGGTTTTGGCGACTTCCCCTGTAGACGATCTCTCCAAGAGACGAACTGTACAAAGAGGCAAACAGAAAGCGTGGAAAGATGGAAAAACATAGTGTCAGAATAATGAAATAAAAAAGAGAACACAAAAAATTGGAAGATAAATTTATGTTCTTGAATAGATTTAGTACACAGCCCATAATGTAAATGAGTTTACATCCAGTAAAGTAAACCAAAATCAGTTTCTTCAAGTACAAATTAAGGCTGTCTAAAAACAGTTGGTTGACTAAGAATCATACATTGGGTTTCTCATCAATTCTATCATTATTAGTTGAACATATATATATATATATATTCATATGTATATGTCAAGAATATGATCAGTGTTCAGTATGAATACTATACATACTGAACAGATGATTATTGACATAAAATATTGACCTCTCTTGTAATGACTGGTCAAACTTTTCAGTTTCTTTGTTCAAACTTAAGTACTCATTGATGCTATGTCAGGCAATAGGTTATCCCACTCTAGCACTCTCACTACAATCTTTGATTCCATTAATATCAACAAACTTTCAATTTACATTGTATAAGGAGTCGGGTGATATTGTGTGGTATACAAACATTTTTGTTTAAAAAGGGTAATGAAATTGGACATTGTAATGTGTTATTTGCAAGCATTGTTTACATTCAGTTGATTCTGTGTTACTTTTAATAACCTAATCAATCTTTATTTAATTCAAACATTAAATACTCTCTCCTATATTTGTCTGGTTGTCATTTCATAAGCCCTGGAGTGACTGTACTCTCTCCGCCCATACATGTGTATCTTGTTTGCATGTGCTCTAATCCCCCGCCAAGGTTGAATGACCTTGTATAACAATACAATAGAGATACGTGAGATGGGAAAGATAGACAGTCCCATGTATGATCAGCATGCACAATGGGGGCTGGGCTTAGCACAAGGCAGCATGTTCAAAACAACATGACACAGCTCATGTGCCGTGAGTAGCAACATGTGAACTTTGCACTCGTGCACACATTCAGGTACAATTGCTACAGGTTTCCAAAATCTATTTTGTTACGTTAGAGATCACGCCATGTCACTAAATTACCTTTATCTTTGCTTTTACTAAAAATGTTTGTTTTATTGAATGAAAAATGAATGTATACTGTAATCATAATATTTCAATTGTGTCTGACCACATTGTAAGCAGAGCTAGAAGCAGCTTCTGAAGCCATGATACTATCTAGAGCGAGGTTATACTGTTCCCAAAGGAATTGCATTTGGGAATTGCATTTTTTTCTTAGTAAATTTAAAAAATATTCAAAAAAATCACAGAACTGCAATGCACAGAGATAGACTTCATTCAAGTTGAAATAAGTCAAAGCAGACTTTTAGTGATATCAAAACAGATATATAAAAATGACCAACAACAGCTTTCATATATTTTTTTTTTAAATCTTTAACTTTTTTTATTAACGGGAACTTCCCCCATTGATTTTGTTGGAGAATAAAGAAAAATGATACGTACAAACTGTCAAAACTGAGCCAAATCAGATATTCATTCAAAAGTTATGAATTTTCAAAGTTTTCCTTTTCACAGATGATGTGATGGGCATCCTTGAGTTGGCAACTTTTGCATTAACTGTGATGACATCGCAAAGATTTCCCCAGTGTACTTTGTACACAAAATTTCACATTTCATTTCTTTATCAAGAAACAGAGACAATTTCATTTTATCATTTCAATAAAGCCAAATCAATTCTGCAAACATTTCAGAAAGAATAATGAATCCTCATTTGAAATATGACATTGAGCCATTTTGAAATAGAATCATGTACAAATTGAATCATGGTTAGATTTCCAATTTTGCTCAAATCTTCTTCATACACTGACAACACATCAATATCTGGTTGAAGTTCAAATTTGTGTGTATTCATTAAAAAATAACTAATCAGCTTCAAAATATTACTCACTTATGGAACTTGCACAAATAGGGATACTTACTTTGTTGTTCTAATGTGGAGTTTTGTTTCTTCAAATCATCAATGTCAGATTGATGTGAATTATTTTTCCTTCTCATAAATTGAATATAATCTGTTGCTTTGTTGAGGATCTGCGCTCTTGATGCCTGCCAAAAGAGGGAGGAAATATATCAATAGCATGGATTAATTTCTCTTTTTTTTTTTCAAAGCTCAATATCTTTTCCATATTTCTTTCACACAACAAACCTATGGTACTTTAAAAGAAGAATCTATCCAAAAAAAAATAATTTCTTTTTAACAGAAGAAGAAAAAAAAATTGGTGAGTAAAACAAAAAAAGTTTGAAGAAAATCGGACAAGTAAAAAAAAAATTATGATTTTTTAAAAATTTGAAAAAATGGGCAAATCAGTGGAAATTTCCAGAGATGTTGCCAATTTGATGACATCATGGGTGCACAACTAACCAGAGTTTTCATTATGAATATGGTGCAAAAGTCATTATTTTTACATAAAGTTGCAACGTTTGTTTGAATGTAAACATGCAAATATTGGATCTACATATCTATCATAAAGATATCCTATGGTTAAAGTTTTTTAAAAATCATATTTTTGGGGAAAAAAGTAACATTTTATAAACATTGATATGAATGTAATAGATGGTCAGTTGTGCATCTGTGACATTATCAGTTGCCAATTTGCCTAAATATACAAACATTCATAACTCTTTTATTAGTTGTCTGATTTTCCTCAAACTTTTTTGTTCTATACAGCTATTTTTTCTTCTCCTGTTGAAGAGATATAATTTTTGGGTAGACTCTTCTTTTAAGCACTCATTTCAATAGATACATATACAAGTATGTACATGTAGCATTCAAATCATTAAAACTGTCAGCAATTCTAGAGTAATTGAACTGCATACACGTAAAGCCACAATATTTGGAATTCCCCATTAATATTTCTTGGCTTGCTTTGTTCCACTGTATGTCTACAACATCTATTTAGGAAAAGCAAACATTAAAAATTCCCTATGGAGTATGGTTCATGAGTCACCCCATATTGCAAAATATAATGCTATCTAAACCCATAACGACCTGTCACATTATTAAGCCTACCAAGGCTGTGCCATGAAGCGACCTTTATACACACTTTACAATATTGGTCTCCGCATCATGCAAATTTTCTACATATAAAAAAAAACATGTCTAAATTCACATACTTCCCAAACAATCTTTAAAAATTCACAAGTTTCATGAACTATCTTCTAAAATGAACTATGAATTTTAAAAGCATGAACATGTTTGATTAAGTGAGGGCTAGCTTAATGACTGTTGTTATGCACCATTGAGCTGAACTCCCAGCCGTGCTTCATTTCAAGAGCTTTTTTCTTTAAAAAAATGAGCTTGCGGTGGCTCAAGCAAAGTTGTGGGATGTCACAAGTCATAGTCATCATCATGAAAACGAGTGACATATTGATGTTTGCCAGATTTTGGTCATATTCATCAAACTTCATGAACATCAAAAATGAGATCTCCTTGTCAAGGCATGAATCACATATAATCACAATGAGTGGTTTCATCAATCAAGAACACTTGCCCATTTACATTTCTTCCAAAAAATGCCTTCATAGCTTTTGGAAGAATAACATAAAAAGTTTCTTTATGGGATAATTTTATGTACATGTACCTGAACTACAGTGTGTAGTTGTCTTGTATGTATTGAGCTTTTGAATCATTTTTTCCCCGTGAACAATACCAACTGGGGGTCTTATTTTGGAATACAATATCAGGGGTTCAAAGTAAGCAAACCTTTGCCCTATGCTTTCATCACTTCTGGTCTCTATTATGCTTCCATACACTTTTAAGTAGTGAAATAAGTCATTGTTTTCAGCCTGGTCTAGCATTTATAAACT
Organism: Temnopleurus reevesii; assembly: GCA_036244855.1. Lineage (NCBI taxonomy): Eukaryota > Metazoa > Echinodermata > Echinoidea > Temnopleuroida > Temnopleuridae > Temnopleurus > Temnopleurus reevesii. The sequence goes on from BQKZ01000083.1 coordinate 32,132, forward strand.
AATTTCAACTTCCAATTCCAATTCAAAACTGCACAAATAAGAATACGTAAGCACTAATATGAGTAACCTTGGGTATACTGGCTTTACCAGGCACCTTGCTTCATGAACCTATATGACACAGATATGATGTCATTTCTATTCTACATGTATATATACCATTTTAACTAGCCTTTAATTCCTTTCTTCTCGCTCTTTGAATTACTTCTGTAATACTTGAATCATATTTTGTCTCTACTTAATTAGATCATATTCAATACTTCATAACTCAATTACAAACCACATAAAAGTTTAAAAAAAAACTTAGTTATTTTTTTTTTAACCTTACATGTGTTCTTTGTGTTTTTTTTTCATATCATACATTCTCTTCAATCACCAATTGTCATTGATTACATAATCTTGATGCATTTATCAAGCTATCTTGGTTTTTTTCTTTCATAAAATTAGAAATTCATTCATTCTGTCTACCGTATCTACATTATTTTTCATCTATCTACAGTATCATTCTTGTAATAAATTCTTTGCTCCTATCTACACGTATTGAGCATAGTTTTATATGACTTGGCCTGTTCTTAATTCATACTAATTTATGACAACAACTCAAACACTGAACATGGGTAATCAAGGGTCTTCGAAATAACTGTTGACAAGCTTTCTGTACCACAACATAGGTTCTTTGTATTTTTCAGGAGCATACTGCCCTTTACAGCCGTTATTTACAATGCCAAGAGCGATAGCCCCGACCTAGCTACTCACCTTCTCTCCCTGGAGATTGGGTACGGAATCCCTGAGCATACTGAAACTATCTTTGATGTGATCTCTTCTCTTACGCTCCAACGCATTGTGATGAGCTCTCTTCTCAGCCTGAAAAACAGTTTATGGAGATTGAATAATTTAACATTTTAGTATAGAATAACTAACTGTACATATTTATAATTATATTTATAATCCCTTTATGTGGATAATTGTAAAAGGGAATACTAATATCATACACATCTTTAACAAATAATGACAAGGATATCATGAGGTTTATTAATCTACAACAACTCATATTTTGACATTTTCTCAATTTTATAATGATTGAAGAGTAATTTTCTTTCTACTTTCTTGTATTATTTGATGGCTCAGTAAACAATAATAATAAACAATACATATCATAGTCATTTCAGAACTATTATGTAAATTAGCCAATATCACGATGATTACTGCTCAAACAATGAATGAAGTACATGTATGTACAGTATGATTATCAAATATGCATCATTTCTGCTTCAATATCATAATCAATCACTAATACACATGAACAATGGATCTTATTAATAAAAATTGGCTTCATTTCTTCGATTGGAATGTGTGAATTGGCACATATTCATAATATAGGGATTTGTTGCATTTTGACCAAGAACAAAACCTAGGAACAGCTCCAAGATTCTCAGCAAACAGAAAGACAAGTATGAAATAATGCATTTTCCAATGATCTTTTCCATGTAACTAGGCTAATTACATGTAGAGCAAAAGGGAATGATTCTTGAAAATCATAGATCATGATAATACCCTCCTGTAATCCTTGATAGAGTAAATGGTGATGGACTACAAGTTTGTATTACCCATTAATTTAGTGTTCAAGATACCTTTACAAAGTCTAACATTTCAAATTCTCCATTTTGCACAAAATCTGTGCACGTGTACAGCCAAATTACAATGCTCCACAAAAACACTAAAACCCTTTCTTGTGAATCTACATTAGATGTGTAGGCCTACATACACATTTCACATAAAAAGTGAAAATCTTAAGATTAACTTTCCACTGTCCCTCACATGGACAGATTCTCGTGTACGTATGTAAATATTCAACCCCTCCTGTGACCCAACTCTCGGCAAACCCTGAGAGCCAGAAGCATATGGGTCATAGCAACAGAGAGGGGAATATTATAATGAATGCTCCAATTACAACAGCAAGGTTTCGCTGCCGAAAAAGAGTGTCAGCTTTGGGTGCGTTACTATATACTCAGCACTCATAGGAGGTCAGGTTAGTCTCAGGAATCAGACATATAAACCTGATAATCTTACAATGAGAGATGATACAATTCAGAAAATGGCTTGATTTATCACGCCACTGTGAGATCAATATCACTCCAGAATTCCTTCTTAAAATGTTTTCCTTATTCCTATTCATAAACCATTTCCTCTTCATTGAAAATATTCATCAATGTCTACAATTGATAGACTACAATCAATCATGGACTTGGGATCCTCCATTACACCAGAGATTTGGTTGTGACCCAACCCCTGGTTCACCTAAAGGTCACATGACAAAGTAAAAAACAATTTCTGTTGTCTCGGTTATTTCTGGATGTCACGCCCAGCTTGTAAAGAATAAGACTGCTCATCTAGATCTGGCTGCGTTCCATCATCAGTCAATGTAATTACTCCCCGGTCATTTAGCACATGTATGCTCAGCAGTCCATTTCCACTCAGCTCAGGCAGTCGCCAAGCAAAAATATTTATCCCAATAGAGCCCCAGTTAAATTACCAATCATCATAAGCATTGTATGGGTTTATGGTCACAGAGAATAAATGAAAATCAATGTTTTTTCTGTTGACACTTTTTTTCAATAGATGTTCAGTTGTACTGTATATAGGCCTGCATTATATTTTTATTTAGTAAATAACGTACGTAGTAAAATGTTTCTATTATCACAGTTTTCAATCCTGCTTTTTCTTCAAATGGCAGATCCGTACATACATGTATTATATACATGTACTTACACTCAAAACTTGTGCTCATTTTCAAGGGAAAGTTTGGGGGCAGGGCGGTGGGCCTCCTGTAGGCCTACATAATGCATCACTGCACCAATTCAGTATCATTGATAAAGAAAAATATAAAGAAAACATTACGTGTAGGCTATATGCATGGGAGCATTTAGACAATTGTCCAGACTAGAGAATTTTGTCCTGGTACTTCAGTGATTAGGTACCTTTTTCTGGGGAAAACCCCCTGATAAATCAGAGATATTGTGCATTTAATTTGGAATGGAAGTTTGAGAGATTCTGCAACTAAAAATATACTCTGCCAGCCCATGGACCAAAGCTCACCAGACCAATGACAGCCTTGGTTACTATCAGTTTAATGGGACAGCTAAGAAGTAAATAGGTGACAAATTTGTGACTATACTGTCGGAAACATTGGCATAAACCTATATTCAAAGAAAATGCCTGTTCACCACACGTTAACGCTCAACACATCAACGTAGCGATGAATATGAACACATATCAATGGGTTATTTTGTACGAACATAGAATACAGTACGGCCCCTTCAATTTAACAGACCTTGTCATCAGTCCTGACTACAAATGTTAGGGATGCCAGAATACTAATGTGTTTACCATACAACAGACACAGTTGACACAACACTTTATCAGATACACAGAAGCAATGAATGAAAGAGCAATGAAGTCATGAGAAGTGAAAACTTAGGATTTAACAATGAAGACACACCCTTCATAGGAATCATTTAAAAATTTCCTTCGGATATAATTTTGTATCTTTGTTTCACATGATTCCATTGAAAGTATTTTAATTTGCCACAAATATGTAGTTCATATTTGTCAAACATCTACATTTCATTGACTGCATGACATTGATTCAAGATTTCTGGCAGCTATCATGATATCTTATAAGAAACAGTACAATGATTCAATGATTCAATTTATTTACCATTCCATTGCATACATATACTTTTGGCATAGCTATAGAAAGTGTAGGGAATACAATGAAAGGGCTAGAACCCCAAAAGAAGCGCAAATTGTGGAGGAGGCCCCAGAAAAGTATCAGAAAAACTTCACCGTTATACACCTATAAAGTAATGCATTTATGAACATGTGTGATCGTATTGAACAATTTTATAACTCAGTATTAGGGGAAAACAGATAATCACAAAACAATATGCTTTAAAGGAAATGAATAACATTGTTTGGAATCAAAATAAAATAACATTTATAAGCTGGAAGTCAAAACCATAATAACATTAATTCTGGGAAGCTTCAGATTTCTCTTTTCTTTTCATGTACCACTAGGCATATTTCCCATTAAATGGTACTCATTTGCATCTATAACCTTGAGTTACACCTTTGACTATCTGATGGCAAAAATGCACAGCATGATGAGAGATGAGAAGCATATAAAATCACACATAACCCACTCTCCATTTACTCCCTTGAGAGATGAGCCCATTATTGTAATTGCCTCAATAAGGATTGGCAGAATAAACATAGGCAGGGTTCACACTACACTTTAATCAGGCTTTAATGCATAGTATATAATTCACATACATCTCATTCTATTGAGGGACAGAGTTCAATTTTCACATTGAAACATGCCATTGTCAGTGCATGATGTTCCCCCATCACTTTAAAGAATGATTGGCAGAACAAATATAAATCAGGAGGAAAATGTCTTTACATACCACAATTACTTTCATAATAATGAGTTTGGCAAAGTCTCCGCGATTTCCACCCTCATATTATCCCTCTCAGCCACGATGGAATTTACACATTTGGGAAATTGCCTCAATTCAGATTGGCAAAATAAACATTAATCACTGGAAATGCATGCATATTGTGTACTTTAATGCGTTTTTCTACCTCAACAAACTAAAATTTGTTTATTGAACAGAAGCCAACTCTGAAAGCCATAAAAATAATTAATTGCTGTATTTCCTTGAACTACTAATCTGGACGGTTATTTGCTCATGGGCACAATGACCATGATTTTCCCCACGTAATTGACAATTCATTACTTTCTAATGAAGCAGAACAAACATAATAATCTTGGATATTTTAAGTCAAACTGAACCAATATCATAGGACTAGAGGGGAAACTACTATGCACATGTAGCATAATTAATATCACTTTGTTGGGATCTACCGTACAAAACTACACATACATGTAATTGTATATAATCTCATTCGTTCTGTCTTTTTACCCAAAAAGTGCATTTCTTTGACTTCGGTGTTCATACTGACCACAAGAAATTCAACAACAAAATCATGAGTTTTCAAGATAACCATTGGATTACTACACTGTATTTAAACACCACTTTATATAAGTACAGAATATGAATCTACTGGAATTTCATTTTCACAAAAGATTTTATTGGTATGCACCAATTCAAAGTCAATTTTCCCTCTACAGTGCATACAGTGTAGCATAGTGATTTTCTCACAGACTTGCATTTTAATTTTAAGTGCAAGCACTTCCAGAACATATTTGTGCAGATAATCGCATTATAACTGTACATGTACACTTCATGTAGAAAGTTTCATGTGACAAAAATATCTTCACAGTGCAAAAACTTCTCCCACACATCCGTTTAATGTTCACTGTCACTATCAGCCTATAATCCATGAACATAAACCTTGACATTGGAATAATTGCACGTGTATCCACACAGCACAGCTACAAAACAGCGACACTGACCTCATCACGCCTTTTGTGACAACAAGTCTGCCATATCATATGACTGACAGGTGAGAGCTCTCAATAATAAGCTGTACCCACTTCCAGTGGTTGTGTACAAGGAATCTATGCTCAGTTTTAGTTCAATTCTGCTGCAGTATCACATCCACACATGTCTTTGAGGGAAGTACATGTATATCTTGATTTCATAAAGAATCAGCATAATTTACATTTTACATTCTAGATCAATCAAAAATAACATTCAAATCACAAACCCAAAAATGTAGTTCATTATAAATATGTTCTCGTAATTGAAAGCCTATTTGAAGATTTAAAAAAAATAGATCTATGCAAAATTGTGTACAATGTGAAAATACTAAAGAATGTCTGGGTACCACAATGAATACTCACAGAAAATGTGAAAGTGAATTTGTGCCATTTAATCAATAAGCCCAACTGAACAGTGAATATCATGCTGATTGGCAAATTTAGTCACATGCTAGGACCTATATCGTGCACTTTTCAACTACTATCTTATTATAATATATTGTTTTTAAGAATATGTTTTAACCAATACATGTAAATTCACACTTTTTGTTAAATATCCAAAAGGTTGAATCAATAAATCCACCTGCACCCATGTATATGTATTTTAAGACGAAAAAAAAAGAAAGCAATTTTTTCAGTTGCTATAAAAAAAAAAGGGTTTTTAAAACAATAAGATATAAAATATTTGCAGAAAAGTGCATGACAGTCTCACATGAATAAAAGTTGCCAATTTGCATGAAAAATCACTAATGAATGATATCATCAAAATATCAAAAGCTTTCTTAAATATCGTCCAATTACTTCAAAAAATTGATATGTTTTACTGATTATTCTGCTTAAAATCCAACCTAGATTTTTCAGGCTCAAACCAAGACTTTAAAATGTGGAGTAAATTGCATTGCTACTGTACATGTACACCTACGTTCACCAGAAAAATCATTGCCTGTCATTCATAATTTTTTGCCTCATTTTTTTTGAGGGGGTGTTGTTTTTTGGTCATTTGAAAAAAAAATATCTCAAAAGTGTTGCAACGATTGATTGCAAACTGAATATCAATCATGATTGGCTCTATAATTAGGCCTCCCATACATTGCAGGTAACATGCAAACATGTCAAGTATGTAGGGCTATGTTGTTTGGCCAGCGCCAACAGGGGGAAAGGGGGGCTTTAAAGGGGAATTACACCCAGACAATAATGTACAGCCAGTAAATGAAGAAAAATCAGATGAACAAACTGTGAAAATTTGAGCAAAATCGGATAATCCGTTCAAGAGTTATGAATTTTCAAAGTTATTATTTCCACCTATGCTGAGCATCCTTGAATTGGCATGCGTATAGCTAATTAGCATAATCTGTGATGTCATACATGGAGAACTACTCATTCACTTTGTATATAAATTTATTGAAAATGGATAAATATCATATTTCCAATGAGCAATCAACACCGTTCTTTCTGGAATGCTTGCAGAATTGATGTGGCTATAATATATTTAACCGAAGAAGCAAAATTTTGTCTACTTTTCTGGAAAAAGAGGAAAATGCGAAATTTTGTGTACAAAGTGAATGGAGAGTTCTCCATGTTGGCAGCCATTTTGTGCCTATACGTTTGCCAATTTAAGGAGCCCATGAGGGTGTAAATCAAAACTTTGAAAATTCATAACTTTTGATTGGATTATTTTTCTTCATTTAATAATAGCAAGTTAATTTCTGAGTGTAGTTACCCTTTAAGTTTTTGTACCCCGCAAAAGATCTGCTCAAGTGGCCTGAAAAACAGCTGCTCACCCACTATTTTTTTAATGCTAACATGTATATAATAAACACTTTCAAGGAGCTCCCCTACCCCCACCCCCAAACATATATTGAGTAGGCTACGTATTAACCCTACGTATTAATCCCCTTTCAAGATCAAGCTCCCTCTCAACAACCCCCTCCCCTGCAAGTCCACTACATACAATGTACATAGCACCATCCATTGTCACTGCCTTGAAAGCCAATGTCAATGACTCACAAATTTCAGATTTAGAAAAAGGACCAGCTGATTTACATGTAGATTAAATTAAATCGGTTCAAATTCAAATAGATTCAAATATTCCCACTTGCAATGAAAAATAGACATGTTCCTTGTAGATCAAGGAATAAAATATAATGTTACTAGTTAGTCCATCATGGCAGAAATGTTTTTAATGGATTTCTCTGACGTTACATTTATGTCAGATTATCTGCTGTATTGACAGTGACCGACTCCCCGTGCCATCTCACAGCCTGAACACACACAAATTCTACCGGCAGAGCCAGTGTACACGTTTCACACGTGTGAAAAGTGCGTTGACTAGCCGTGTACAATCACACAGCGTACACAGTATACGACGTACACATAATCATCGCTTTGTATACCAACCTGTGTGCTATGAGGGTCCAGTCCTTCCCCAATTTCGTCCTGCAAAATAGAACAAAAATACGACTAACATTGAATTACTGATACATAACATGGGCAAAAACTTGTAATTTCTTAGTAAGGGATTTAGCTTACGTCACTTTCAACGTCGATGTCCCTTTCGTCGTCGCTCATCGTGAAACTAATGTCCGATCTTCAGCTAGAATGCACAAAATATTCCGTATTTCTACACAATATGGCGGTGTAAACAACGCCACGCGACTTACCCACGTGTGTTCAATGGGCGGAGCTGACACCAATCACTCCGCGAGTACGAGTTTATTTTCCCCAAAATATTTATTTTTTTCTCGCACAAATATATGTCATTGTTCAATTAAAGTTACCCAAACTCTATTCATTATTCAATTACTATATAAATTTAGGATTTTCTCCACGAGGAGTTGCATATTTCTATAAAATGTAAGGATTATCTTATTCGCGCAATAAGGAGTATACGGTAATGTGTCAGCTCAAGAGTCAGGATGTAAACAAGGCTCGCAGAGCACTGAGTGAGAATGTCAACATTTCAACATAATTTATTGTATTGCAAGGTACCTGCTCTGACATGTCTAAACTATTTGTTGAAAAGGCTATTCTATCGAAGACCGATGATCTGAAAAAAATATTCTTACTATGCTCTCAATAATAAATGAAAACAATAATAAATGAAAACAGGGAAAAGGAGTAGGCCAGAAAAAAAAATCTTGTTTGGATTGAAGAAAGAATCGGATGAAAAGAAATTGAACGAACTAGATAATATAGAAAATTATGAATATTTGAAAGTCATTAAAAAAAATCAAAAAGTTAAATAAGTCTAGCTAATTGGCAATTTGTGGTCACGTAATATGACCAACAATTATAGGGAAGAATGGCGCGAAACTTTCATTAATGAGTCTTGTATAAATACAGTCGCAAGATCATGATGGTCAGGTCACAATTACTTCTGGCTAAATTACAAAATTATGGAGTACGAGGTTTACAACTGAATTGATTTCATGACTATATATTAAACCGTTGTCAATTTGTACAGCATAATGGATCTAAATTACTATTTTCATTCAAGAGCGGCGGAACCGGAGGCACTGGGGTGCACTTATACCCCCCCCC
>BQKZ01000083.1:41345-76522 GCA_036244855.1 Temnopleurus reevesii
TTTTTTCTGAGTCAAAGTTGCCCTTTTCCCTTTGTCAAAATTAAACTTGTTTTCCCGCTTACCAAATAAATTAAGATTAATAACACCTAATTCTTTTGTAAAGTATACTTGAAAAGGGCATTTTGCTCCTAATTCAAGATTATGTTTGCACCCTTTCAACTCATATACCCCCTATGAAATGGCCCTTGAACATATATATGTATATATACTCCATGAAGGGGATTTGTGATGATTTTCGCTTATTCACAAGACATAAATGGATCAATTCTCAGCAAATGGATCATTCTTATATACCCAAGGCGCGGCATGCAGAGGGGAGGGGGGGGGGGTTAGAAAACGTTAGAAAATATGCCCCATTTATGTGTAAAAATTGCCCTTTTCTTAATAAAAAGAGACAAAACAAATTATTTTTGCTTATTCACAAGACATAATTTAACAAATTAACCATGGACTTTCTCACGCCGAGGTGCATCATAAGGGAGGGTAATGGTGGGAGCGGGGTCAAGTGCCCCCATCCCCCATCCCAACATCAGATATAGTGTGCTCTTTTTTTTTTTCTTTATTACCTTTTTGGGGTCAAAAGAAATAGAAATAGAGCACAAATAACATTTGCTTATTCGCAAGGCATAAATGAATACATTTTCTGGAACGGGGGCATTCTTATTCCCAGGAGCTGCCCCCAAAATACCAACATGAGAGATGTCCCTCTCTTGCCTTTTTTCTTGGTCCGAACACAATCTTTGCTCATTCACGGGAGATAAATGAAACAATTTTCAGGGTTATTCTCTTGCCTGGTGAGAGGGCAGCACACCATGCGTGGGCCGGAAGGATGGGGTAGGGTGCAAAAGCCTCCCCAAATTCCTAAAATGAGGAAATGTGTCCTTTTCCCCGAGTCAAAGTTGCCTTTTTTGGGAGTCAAAATAAATGGAACACAAATAATCTTGCCTTATTCACTTTACAGAAATGGATGAATTCTCCAATAAATGGCGTTCAGAAACCCAGTAGCAGCAGAATGGGGAGGGGGGGATCGAGTGAGGGGGGGGGGGCATTCTCTAGAAAAATCTCGACACGAAAAAATGCCCCATTCTTAGTAAAAAGAATGTCCTTTTCCTCCACGGATTATCACCTTGATAAGCTTTTTACCTTATCAAGCAGAATCAACATTTTTTTTTCTACAAAATGCGCATTTGCCCCATTTCCTCCCCCACCTAGTCTGATGGTAAAGTTCTCCTTTTCACTGGTTCCAAAATGGTCAAACTAGGAATCAATTTACAAAATGACCTCTTTCCAACATTGTCAAATAATCATTCTCATCCCGTTTTCATCTTCGAGACATACTGGGCTATACCTTTCAATGAAGGAGAGTATAATCAATCTGTAAAGACACTAAAATTCAAGTTTTTTCTCTGAAAGCCCCACCCATGTGCTTTTGCCCGGTGAATGCCCCCCCCCCCCCCCCATGTCCCATTAGAACGGCTCCCTGTCTCCCAGAGGCGGATATTGTCAGGGGTGCCTCTATCCCTATAGATACCAGGAAAAAACATCTTAGAATCGTCAGAATCAGAACATTTCTGGAGCAGCTCCCCCTGACACTTCCCTCTGGGACTTCGGACCCGATGTGCTCCCCTAGCCCCTACAGATGCCAGGAAAACGTATTTGAAATGACTCGAGCAGCTCCCCAAGCTTTCCACTGGGGCTTTGGACCTATGCTTGAAAAACACATTTTAAAATAGTAAAAATAAACAACATTTCTTGGGATGCTCCCAAGCCTCCCACTGGGCCTTCGGGGCTGCGGCCCTAGCAATATCCTACTCCAATATCCTTCTTCCAAGGGGATCATACTGGTCTCCAACAGCCGCTCCAATTTGTTCACATAAAGTTTTTCATAAAGCCTTTTTTTCACTTTGCCCCCCCCCCCCCCCCAATCAAAATACGTTCCACTGCATTTGTATTCAATATAGAGTTTGTGGTGTGCCACAGGCCACTTGCAGGGATCTGTATTTGATTTGTTTCTCATGAATTTGTATAATTGTTCCTATGTTGATTTTTAATGAATGAATGAGAAAAATAAATAACTGTAAAAAAAAAAAAAAAAATGTAGATCTGTGCTTATGCCCAACTTTATTTTTATGTCAATAAATGATTTTCCTCGTTCATCTGAATAGCTATACTTTACATGTAAATTATTTGCCAATGACTCAAATATATTCTACTTTTTCTCCACGCGGACAGTCTGATACTAATTTGACAGAAATGGATATCACCTAATTCTAAAGCAGATAATGACAAAAAGCTTCTAATTTCAATTAATTAATTTCAATGATAATAATAATAATAATATTAAAAAAAAAGGTCAGATATCTACTTGAACGAGGGGGGGGGGGCTAGAAAAAACTCACGATTTTCTTCCCCTCGTTCTCTCGCTCTTGATTCCACAATTTTATGGGGTTACCCCTCAGCCCCCACACGCACCTGCTAAAATTAATCGGGCAATATATGGATCCGCCCCTGGCCCCTTGGAGATTTGTGGCGCGCCCTCACATGTCACGGACGAACATAATTGAGATTGTTGATTTTCTTTTGATGCCAAGTGTATAAAAACATCAAAGATGGCTGATATGGGAAAAGCTATTAGCCAGAAAATTAGGGTAAGCTATTTTATTCCATATTAATTTATTTAAACCTATTGCAAGGAGCAAATACGTAGTTTGAGAATGTTGTAAGTTGTAACTGTTAAATGTAAACGTTCTAAATATCAACGCACATATTTTGCCTCAGTCCCATGCGTTATCAATTATGTTTGTCAGATAGAGGGTTTTTTTTTTTTTTTGTCATTTGCCGACCGACCCCAATACTAAGATTATGGAGCACCCCCTAATTAGCATGGTGCTAGTGCATTTTCGTATCCAGCGATGCACCAGTGTGTGTGGCAATAGTATGGAGATACTTCGTTCTTAAAACATCCCTTCGACTTCTTTTTCTTACACCGGCGCGCAGCATTTGCAGGCCGAATATGGAATCAAAGTGCATGAGGCGATGAGCGCCAGGCATTATTAGGCCTACTTCGCCTACGGCTACGTGTTAATGTATCATTAATGGCATTAGTGGTACATTTACACGTAGGCGAAGGAAAGTTTATGTCGAAGACGTTGATTGTACTAAAAACAATGACAGCACCATTCCGAGAATTTGCGCTAAAATATTGAAAACGGTTCGGACGCCAGCATGTTCGTATTGTATGATGGGGTAACGATAATTCGTATGGTTTTTCTAAAGCATTTTTGGATCATGGTACTTAGCACAATATATCTCCTAAAATACAAAATTATTTTCTAAAATACTGGCATGAAATGAAACTAGATATTTTAGGCTTCAAATATTTCCAAAAATAAAATTAATCCACGAAAGAATCACGGAGATATCGCGATATCAAAATTCGATTGACGAAACGATCGCATCGCTCCATGCTGGAAAATGGCGAGAATTGTCAACAAATTGTGTCATATTAATTCGTAGGCCCCGTTTTGAACAAGATTTACCATAAAATTGCTTCCATCTAAGATGCAAAATTTACAGTAGCTTGACCACAAAATATCAAGGAATCGAATGGTATGTCTGCTTACTTACAAATTTGATGATTTCTGTCTGAAAATTGGAAGGATTCACTTCAGTGTCGCGAGACCCGTGTTTTTCTGCAAATGCAAGCAAATCTGCCGATCTTTTGGCAATATTTTCATTGTTTTGGGTCCTTTTGCTAAGAAAATTTCCAATTTAGGCAAATAAACAACGCTCTTTACGATGGTGATGTCAGATTTGCAATATTTCATCGATTTTGTAGAAATTCTTAAGATGTACGAATTAATATGATGCGCGAATTAATGTGACAGCACCATATGATGAGGTGACATTAATTCATACACTTTTTCTAGAGCATTTTGGGATCGTGGTACTTAGCAAAATATATCTCTTAAAATACAAAATGATTTTCTAAAATCTTGGCACTAAATGAAACTAGAACTTTTAGGCTTCAAATATTTCTAAAAAATAAAATTGATTCACGAAAGAATCACAGAGATATCACGATATCAAAATTAGATTGACGAAACGATCGGATCGCTCCATGCTGGAAAATGGCGAAAATTGTCAACAAACTGTGTCATATTAATTCGTAGACCCAATTTTGAACAAGATTTACCATAAAATTGCTTCTATCTAAGATGCAAAATTTACAGTAGTTTGACCACAAAATATCAAGGAATCGAATGGTATGGCTGCTTACTTACAAATTTTATGATTTCTGTCCGAAAATTGGAAGGATTCAGATCAGTGTCGCGAGATCTGTGTTTTTCTGCAAATGCAAGCAAATCTGCTGATCTTTTTGCAATATTTTCATTTATTTAGGTCCTTTTGCTAAAAAATTTTCCAGTTTAGGCAAATAAACAACGCTCTTTAAGATGGTGATGTCAGATTTGTAATATTTCATAGATTTTGTAGAAATTCATATGATGTACGAATTAATATGATGGGCGAATTAATGTGACTGCACCATACTAAAAACAATGACAGCACATTCCAAGAATTTGCGCTAAAATATTGAAAACGGTTCAGACTAGACGCCAGCATGTTCATTGATTTGAGTGAAAAACCAATTACTGGACAGCATGGTAATCCCGGACGCATGTTGAAGCGCAGCGAATGTTGCAAATATGGATTGTTTATTTTGGAATTGGAATGATGATGGGATCAAAAAATATTTCAGTTCATTTTCATGATTTTAAATAGCCGAAATACAGTGTATGTTGGCGCCATTGCACTTTCATATCCAGCAAATATCCATCATCCAAATTTCATCAAATTACATCAACATTATCAAAATTATTTATTAATAAATATTGGCACTTTACTCACCTTCAATGATGCCAATTAATTATTAAGTTTGAATTTAATCTGTTGAATCTCTGGCGTTTGCTCATCATGTTTGCAATCTCTAAGTTGCTGCAGGAAACTGAAGTTATCTCCAAATTTCTGCAATGTTCAGCCGGCATGATAATCTCATTTTTTATGCATGATTATGATCAGAAATTTGGCGCTATCTTCCTGCAGCGACTTCACGAGCATGACGAATGCCAGAGAGATCCCAACTCATGATCGCCAGTGCCTAGACTATTGTAACAACGCTGATCTTCCCGCCAATCGTCTCCCTAGCATGGCCCATATATTCTGTTAGGATGTCTGTAGGGAAGCAGTCAGCAAGGAAAATGGTAGCAATGCTGCAATTTGCAAAAAAAAAAGGCTAAAGGCAAAAAAGTTGCAGAATAAATGTTTATCCATCCGTGAGAATTTGAATTTTTTGTTGTAGAAGTAGAATGAATAAATTTCGAGTTAACTTCGGTAATTTATCAGGACAAATATGGAAACCAATTTTTTCCTTGTATATAAATGACCTTGTCAGCCTGTTTAGATATGTTTTTAATAAATATATAATAAATGAAATTTGGGTTTAATCATTCATGAAATCCATGTCCTAGATATCAACATAATCATTTCTATCATTTTAAAGTTCTTAATGAATGGGTAGTTTTCCATGCTTACAACAAAGCAAATTATATTGTTAACCTACTGTAGGTTTCAGTTTCTAATTGTGTAGTGATTCACATGCACACTTGTAGGATTTCTTCTATTGCAGATATTGAACATGGCATAGAGGAAGTTGCATTATGTTGTAGAAATGGACGTACATGTACATTATAGCTTCAGAGGAGTAAATATCTGATAGTGATAGAGAATAAGCTTGAAATTAGACTTTTTAATGATAGAATTGAGATGTTTCACATTTTAAGTAATACTGAACATCTGCTTTATAGTGAGTGTATACATGGGATTTTTTAGAATCATAAACTTTCAAAGTAAGTCCCAATGAATTATTTATCTACATGTGTTATTTCACTCAAAATATAAAAAGATAACACTTTTTTATCCTTACTCTCACTTTATGCAGGAGGCTATACGGGCAAAGTTGATCGATCTTGGGAATTATGTTGGTAAGTTTGTTATTTCAAATTAAGATGGAACCAATATTTGATCATGCCAATTACGTTTTAGATCAGTTAAGAATCCAAGTGCAATCTCGATTACACGTGATATTCTTATCCTTACATACAAATCATCCAACCATATCCCATCATTACTGCCTATTTTGTGAATCAATTCTTTGTTGACATTGTAATTTCAATATAAAATCATATCAAGTACCATCTTTCGGTAATGCTTAAGTTGTAATAGACATTGGTCCTCAATATCCCATTTCCTAGATTTGGAAAATAATTATAAGAATATTCAATACTAAGATGATATTTTTAAGTTTTCAATTAAATCCTTACCTGAAAGGGATTCTGTATCCAAAATAAAGAAAAATAGGTAAAATTCATAGCCATCATCATGTATGATATTTTATTTTCTTAGAATTTCCGAAATACAATTTGTTTTCAATATCATTTTACATGGAATGATATTATGATCATCATCATTGCAACACAGATGAAGAGCTGCCAGACTATATCATGGTGATGATTGCCAACAAGAAGACTGAAGAACAGATGAAAGACGATCTTGTGCTTTTCCTGGGTGCAAACACAGAAAAATTTTGCAGCTGGTAAGATAATGGTTTTATTTGAAGTGATGTCAAGTATAGATATAGAGCGAGTCAGATTTTTGGGGCTACCTGCTGGCACTATAGCGGTCATAACAATGTACATAGATTAATGGAATTATATTTTGGAAAGGAGATGTAGTGACTGAAGTAAATGAACTACATTTTAGGTAGGTCTTGAATTCAGAGTGGTGAGATGGCAAAGGTTTGCCTTCTTTTCTTTCGGTCCTAACCCATTATTATAACAATGGGATGTGTTAATTTGGAATTATGAATTAAAAATAGATGTTTTTTGCTTTATCAGCTTTACAATACAAATTTTAATTTTTTTTTAATATTGTCTTTATACTTAAGAATAGTTTCTTTTGTTTACTATGCTAAAGTATGAGTTTCATTGTTGTTTTTGAAGGCTCCAAGGTGTGCTGAAGAAGCTCCAAGCTGCAAGGGATGAACAGAAAGAGAGGAAGGCCAAAGATGGTCACAAGAAGAAAAAGAGTAAGAAGAAAGAAGAGAAGAAAGAAAAAACAAGGAGGAATTCTGGTGAAAGCAAAGACGAGAAGAAAGCTGGAATTGCATCATTAGATGGAGAGGATGGGGTAAAGCAAAATCCTCATACAGACACAAATAAAGAAGGAGAGACGTCCACACAACTTGATATAAAAACAAGCAAAGAACCAATTGAGGCTGTGGAAGTATCAATCCCTCCTTCTCAGCCGGTCATCTCACTTCTCCCGGACACTAATGACATTCTAGATCAAGAAATTCAGATGAACGAAGAGATCAAGAAAGCAACCACCACAGACTTGAACAAACCCCAAGCGAAGTCCAATATAAAAATTCAGAGTGTGTCAGTATCACCTCAAGAGAAAACAAAGAAATTAGAGAAGGTGTCACCTAAAGGTAATTTCAAGCACGTCAAGGAACGACCACCTGAAAGAGTAGGAGAGAGTTCTGGTATCCAGGCAAGAGTTAGAGTAGAGTCATTGCCAATCAAAGGATCAGTGAAGTCACGACTTGGAGTCCCAGCTGTAAAGAGGAAGGCTCAAGAAGAGGAGAAACCCCAAAGAGTTCTAACAACAATGTCTACAGTGGTCAGAGTACCTGTAAGTTTGATAGTTAAAACTAAATGCTCTGAAAATTTGTAACATTGTCCAGGGTTTAGAGTTCGTCAGGGAAGTCAGAGAAATCATTAAAAATTGTGTTATTTTATTCAGTTGGAAAAAACTCTGGGAAGTTGTACATGTACCTCTAATTGCAGAAAAAAATCACAGCATTCTGATTTTCTGAATGCTTACGAGTGTACACTATTTGACTAAGAAATTTGCATAATTACTCTCTTTGGGGATTTGGGGGCGAACTTCTTTCTGTAAAAGATTATATTAGGTAATAATGTTAAACTGTACTTGATCAATTTGCAAGAGCTATTGAGACTTCTTTGGGGAAAAATCAAGGAATTCTATAATTGAACAAGCATTCGTTTAAATTCTTTAAAAAAAGGCATTGTATATATTTAACCCTAAAAAGACTGGGCTATTTTGGAGGCTATGAAAGATTTCGGCCGTCATTCGTGCGATTGCCGCGAAAATTTGCACGCTGGCAGAGTGGATGTAAACTCGAAGACTGTCCAGTTCATTTTTCAGGATGATTTCCCAAATTTGTTAATTATGCTAATTTATGCGTAAATGCATGGTGATTTCCTATTCTTTACTTTCAGTCCCAAAATAATCATTCTACAGTTCTGATTTTTGGCATGCATGTTTCTCTTGTAATTGGAAAGATTTCGGTGAAAAAAAAATTTTGAAAATATTTCATTTTATTATGTATTTATTTTATTTTAATTTGTTATGTATTTCTTTGTTTTTCGACCTTTTTTTTTTCATTGTCTTTTTGCTGAAAATTATTGCAGGAAGTATTCAAAGTATATATATATGCTTAAATAAACAGATTCCTGTCAAGAATAGTGAGAATATTGTTACTTTTATGATTTATAACAGAAAACCCAATTCGGGGGATCGACTATAGTTGTAAGCTTTTCGCCGCAAGAGAGCGTGGATCAAATGCTTAATTTTGATTGGTCCACCCCTGACCTGACCTGGCGGGTATCGATTTCCGGTTGTGACGGGTACTTCCGGNATGTAACATTGTCCAGGGTTTAGAGTTCGTCAGGGAAGTCAGAGAAATCATGAAAAATTATGTTATTTTATTCAGTTGGAAAAATTATGGGAAATTGTACATGTACATGTACCTCTAATTGCAGAAAAAAAAATCACAGCATTCTGATTTTCTGAATTGAATTGAATTGAATTGAATTGAATTGAATTGAATTTATTGGTTTCTATATCACATTACATATCATTCTTATGAAAATATCATCAGACAAACTAATAATACATGTAATAATAATAATATCATACATAAGAATAAAACACAAATTAAACTAAATGAGATATAGAAGGGCTACGGCGTAAGCATTAGAGCTTGATATGCTTGCAGCCCTGAGGTATACATATACGTGTATAAAAAATAGACATATAACGACATCAAAAATACATCTACATACTTGACATCTACAATTGACTAAGAAATTTGTAAAATTACTCTCTTTGGAGATTTGGGGGGCGAACTTCTTTCTGTAAAAGATTATATTAGGTAACAATGTTAAACTGTGCTTGATCAATTTGCAAGAGCTATTGAAGACTTCTTTGGTGAAAAATCAAGGAATTCTATGTTCCATTTGCAAACAAGGTTTTACTTACCTGAAAACAAAGGAAAAATGAAAATAAGAAAATGGAAAAAACAGAAGCATTCGTTTAAATTCTTTTAAAAAAGGCATTGTATATAGTTAACCCTAAAATGACTGGGCTATTTTTGAGGCTATGTAAGATCTCAGCCGTCATTTGCGCGATTGCCGCGAAAATTTGCACGCTGGTAGAGTGGTCGAAGACTGTCCAGTTCATTTTTCAGGATGATTTCCCAAATTCGTTAATTATGCTAATTTATGCGTAAATGCTATTCTTTACTTTCAGTCCCAAAATAATCATTCTACAGTTCTAATTTTTGGCATGCATGTTTCTCTTGTAATTGGTAAGATTTCGGTGAAAGAAAAATTCTGAAATTATTTCATTTTATTATGTATTTTATTTTATTTTAAATTCTTATGTATTTCTTTGTTTTTTTTACCTTTTTTTTTCATTGTCTTTTTGCTGAAAATTATTGCAGGAAGTATTCTAAGCATATCTATGCTAAAATTAACAGATTCCTGTCAAGAATAGTGAGAATATTGTTACTCTTATGATTTATAACAGAAAACCCAATTTGCATTGACTTTGGACACAAAATCATGTTTTCAGGCAATTTTGGGGTTGACAAACTTTTATCAAATGCGCGTAGCGCAACTACCGTAAACCCGGGCACGCTAAATTTGGTCTAAAAAATTGCACGGTGAGTGAAAGAAAATTGTCTGAAAAATTTGCGATGAAATAATCTCGCGTTTCGGACTTATCACGCGAAACATCTAGGGGGGGGGCCTAAAATTCTTTTTAGGGTTAAATTGTGTATAATACACCCTCACTGTCATAAACTTCATAGATTGCATCCAGTGTTTCTGTCATTTATAGATTACACCCTTAGAATCTGTCCCTTGTAGACTATAGCCTGATTTATTGAATTTTGAAATATTTTGTTGTATTTTAATATTTGTTTACATCTCTGACTAGATGGTGACAATGAAGCGTTCAGGTCCAGGTTCTGTGATTGGTCAGGTGATTGAGGATAGCGATGAAGAGTCTGAACCAGCGATCAAGAGGGTTGCTAGTACTGTAAAACCACGGAGAAGGTATGTATGATGTTATTTTTACAGATGGGTATTTTAACGGGGTTGGGTCAACTTTTGTGACATCCCAGAACCCTAATTCTATGCCTTTTTGAAACCATGCAGTGCAATAATAACAGTAAACAATGTCCCACCTTGTAGCATTCCTCAAAGACCATAGCATATTGCAATTTGACACCTGAAAATTTATTGTAATGCAAAAGCAATATCAGGTACGTGTAATGAAGGTAAATTTTTGTATGCCAGTAGCTTCAAATCCAGAAAAGATTTCCAATTTAAATGTGTATTACTGAGAAAAGAGGGCAATTTTTCACGATCACCAGTAAATCAAAGCTTTCCAAGATCTGAATTGGTTGTCGTGGTGAAGTGACAAAGTGATTCCTTCATTATATCCACATCGCATGAAAAAGTTTACCCTACCCCAAAGAAATATCCGAAGATATGTGCAATACTTGTTCCATGACATTTGCGCTGCCAAAATTCTGCACAGTAAGACAAAAGTCAATCCTTATCCCAAGCCTAACCCTAATCTCAATCTACACGCTATTCTCTGATATAACCCTATCACAACCCTAACCTTACAGCTAGCAAATATGTAGGACTGGAGCAATTGTTGCCAGAGTAAATGTTTGGGTAGCGCTATTTTGCCTCTTTTCATAGTGGATCGCACATTATGTAAAGCATGGCAAAGCAGAAATGAGGACATAATATCATATTCTATTTGTATCATGCTTGATACATCGTAATGGACTCTGAAGACGTCAGTATTCATAAAAATACTGAAGAATATGAAATATTTTTATCCATGCAATCTGTGATTCCCCCACAAATTGTTTGCATGTCCTCCAGCAAACGAGCCCACTTATATAATATTTTATTTAATAGGCATGCCAAATACAACCTTAAAACAACAACATTATGAGAAGTTTCTTGGCCGTTATTTGCCTTATTTTCTACACTAAATGTCAAAATACAAAACAAAATATTAAACTGAACTAAAACAACAATTTTATGATTTGAAATTGTTTCCCGTTTCAGGCAACCATTGCCAAAGACTAAGCAGAACAGCATGGCTCTACTAAAGAAAGCAATGACACAAGCACAGAAGTCCACTAGTATGTTCCCTGCAGCAGGCCAGTTCACTGAGCCAAGGAGGATGATTGTCAAGTCTGCTGCACAACCAGGGACGATGAAGATTGTGGCTAGGTGAGATCCCATTTGAAACAACAATTTTTTTTTTCCAAATACTTTGTACATTTGTCAGACTTTTTCTTATGAGCAAGATGCTTATCTTCATATATACTACATGCACAAACTTAAAATAAAGTGGTAAAAGCATATTTACCATAAGCTTTAAATGCTTTCAAATTTGAGTATTCTTTGGGTATAGTGATGTAATTTTGATACTACGCCTATCGTCAAGTCTAACAATTTTTCAATTATGTGACTTCAAATCTGAAAAATATCTTGCTCTGTTTATTTTATGCCTTTTAATTACTTTTCATTCTGCAAAGGTTTAGAAACTCTGGTTTTTGAAAACACATTCTAAAATATGTCATGACACTCCTAACATTGATATCATACTAATGTTCGTTTTATGCATGTCTAAAGCTGGCAAAGCTGGTTTTTGCTAATATTGCCATGTCACAGTTCCTTGCCCAATCCAGATGGCGTGACTCACAGAGAAGTAGGTTTTATTTCCAGTATCTTTTATTTCAAGATTTGAAATTATCGTGTGGATGTTGCTATTATTGTATTTTTAGTGCAAATAAAACAAGACTTATTCAACTTTGTATTACAGATCCATTCCAGCTGACCAGGAGCCCTCTAAAAAGAAGCAATCAGCATCATTGTTGACAGCCGCTATCAAGGCAACCACACAAGACAATCCACCTGCCAAAGCCCCTGCAACTGCCAGCCGTGTCAGTCAATCAACAAAGCCCTCCTTAACGACAGGAAGCTGTGCAACTCAGTCAAAGACCTCTGGGACTGTGCGACCCCTCGGACTCATGTCAAGGTCACGCTTTGAGGAAGCCAAGGAAAGAGACTTTGATGCTCATATGTACCAAAGAGTGGAGAAGGAGACAGAGGAGGAGGAGGTGGTGCAGGAGGTGCAGGTGGTAGGCAAAGAGATGGAGGAACAGGAGGAGGAAGAGAATGAAGAAAGGAAAGTGGTGGAGGAACAAGAAGAATATGAGGAAAATGTTGTTGATAATGAGGGAAAGGAGGAGGAGGAGGAGGTCACAGCATCATCAGTAGACAGCCAACTGGAGAGTGTTGACAATGAAGATGGTGAGTGTCGATCAAACTTCCTCTATCCATCAATCAATCATTCTCTTGTCTACTTGTATTGTTGCAAAATATTATGATGTCATGTGTTCAGTGTTGTCAACCATTCCGAAATGTTAATGTCATGTATTCTTATATAAATTTGTTGTTTAAATTTCCTTATTTACGGAGAGAAAATGTTCTGTCAAAGTGTTTATATCCTTAAGAACCATTTGGCTTAGAAATTTGCCTTGCACATTTCAATTACTTATTTTGTTCAGTAAGAATTGGCATTTCTGCAATTTGACAGATTAAATATGCCTCCTGAGGTTTTGTACAACGAAGGTCATCTAAAGATTAATTGATTTTTCAAAAGTAAATCTGTGAGAAAACACCTACTTTAAATGTGTAATTAATCTTTTTTTAGACCAACGCCAGATAATCAGCATGGCGGAAGGGGATAAATCTGAAGCAGTAGCTATTATGGATCCTGACGAGATGGACATGAAGATGGTGGAGATGATAGATGAAGAAGAGGAGGATGAGGAGGAGGAAGAGGTGGAGGAGGAGGAGGTAGAAGAGGATGAGGACAATATGGAGGAGGAGATGCCTGTGTATGACACACGCAATACAACCATTGTCAGACCTCTTCAGTTTGATAAGCTTACTTCTTTACAGAAAAGGTGAGTTGCAAATCGGATGCTGTCTTGATGATATACACAATTGCTCTGTCACTGCAGAAGAACAATTTCCACATCAACTTCCCTTTCTGGTTAAGAATGTCAAATTACGATTTTGAGCAAAAAATTCTTGTGTTTGAATTGATAAAGTTGATCATTTTTGTGATACACTATGTTTAGGAAATGTTCTGTTTGTTGCTTATGTGCTACATGTAGCAAAGGGAATGCCAGTATTGGCATGATAGTGTGTTTATAACAGTTGAGAGATTTCAGTGATGTGGGTGTTAAATTGAACTCTGTCCATGTTCATAGCATAGGAAAAAGGCATTACTGACAATATATAGTGTTAAGATAATCAAATTTCTCTGATGCATAAAGATTCAAGAGTATTCATTTTGTTATTGATTATGTTATGTTTATCTTCCTTTCCCCAGAAAACCTGTAACCCATCCCCAGCCCCAGCCTCGGGTGTACCCTGTCTCCTCACCAATGCCTGAAGACTCCAACCCTCGCTTCATAGTGACCATGGAGGGTAAGAAGCAGAGACCCATCTTCAACCAAGCACCTGCCATGCCTCGCGTGCCTGTATATCAGCCGACACCCATCTCAAGATTGGCCCCTAACCCACAGATTCTACTCGACCGCTATGAGCAGAGCGAAGAGATGGAGAGCTTAGAGGAGGAAACCTTTGAACAAACTCAGCCGATGCAATATCAACAAGTATGTAAACTGATTGCAACATAAGCTTTTTTATATGCTTTTGAAATATGGTAAAAACTTGATTTCCTGGCTGCCGTCATCGTCAAGAGTTTTCTAAAATCAGCAAACTGCCTCCTGACATGAATATAATTATCATGATTGTATTTTCAGAGTTCAATTTTATTCAAACTTATCAATATCTATATCTTCATCCCATCCTCATTTGAAATAAAAGAAGCATTTCGGACCTCGGTAGAAATAAATCATTACCTGCATTTACACTAACCATTATTTTATTTTACCTATTAGGATTAAATACATCTCCCTGAAGTAGTTGATTCTGCTTGCTCCATCTCCATTTTCCATTTTGTTTTGTATTTTTCAGGTGATACTCAAAGATCGGTCATCGATGATTGAGAAAGAGATCCCTATGAAACGTGTGGTTCCTAACGAGCATCAGTTAGCCAAAGATTCTCTCTACTCTCCACCTCAACCTCAGGTTGAACCTGTCACGTTTTCATTACAAGAGTCTGATGAAGGTCAGATACATCTCTCATCTTTATACTATGTTCCCTCTGCACAGTAGATCTAATTTTTTATAAACCAGTCTGCAAAAATAGACTTATTTCTAATGCTTAAATACGTTGATTGCATTAATGTCTGTATAAGGCCGAGAAAAAATGTTGGTCGCACTCTGCCAACTGACTTGAATATTACCCGACCTGAACCTTTTTCCTCCTTTCTTTTTTAAATTAACAAAATCACAGTACAATCATGAAATTTAGTTTTAGATACATTTTGGTATTTTCACATTTTTACTGATTGACCAATCTTATTTTTGCTAAATGCTATTTCTGGGCAACCAAACAATATTTTTTCCCGATAGTTTTGATAGATTGTGGTTTTGCATCATCTAACTGAACATGTTGTTTCAATTGGTTGTTGCACTCTAGCCTTAATGGATTTAATTTGCTTAGTATCATGTTGCTGTTATTTAAGACTGATTTTTAAAGATTGCGATATTTAAATTGATCTGAATGACAGTAGCAACATTGTATTAAAGGGGAACTCACCCTTGGAATTTAATTGAATTAACATGCTTGACAAGGTAAAGAATTGAGAAAAAATAAAATTAAATTGAATTTAAGGCAAACTTCAATCCTTTTTCCAGTAATCACATTGACATGTTAAATGAAATAGATAATCTATTGGTTGATTTTTATATCTCAATAGAAGATGAAATTATCATAATGTGAGAAAGAGTAAATTTGTGACATGTATTGCCTTTATATAGTCCCATTAAAGTTGAGTGGTTAATTTTCCTTCCTCTTCATTTGTCTCTGGCAGAGCATAGCCATGTTGAGATGGAGGAGAAGGTTAATGAGAGATGTAAGTTTTGGCCGGCCTGTAAGAATGGCAGTGATTGCCCCTTCTTTCATCCCAGTACACCTTGCAGGTAACACATCAAACTGTCTTCTTCATTCTCTATTTCATTATTTTTTTGTTTGCAAAATGTCCTACAATTTGTCTTGTGATTTGAATTGTGGTCCTATTGGTTTGTAAAATGCCTAGAAGCGCTTAGAAGCATTGCATTCAGCGCTATACAAATATTGCTATTATGATTAGTAGTAGTAGTAAATGTAGCAAGTTTAATCACATTTTTTCTCAAATTGACAAGATTCCCATTCAGGACATGAATTATTTATACAGCAAATTTAGTCAATCCCCTATCAAGTTTGCAACTTAAAAATTTCTTCCAATTACCACAATATTTTTTATTAAATGTCATTTAATATGTATTATAGTTGCCGATGTGGAGAGCGTTACAGTATTTAAAATTTGCAAAGTGCTGGTACAGTTCTTCAAAGCCTGTTCAATGTGATTTATCACTCGTGTTGATAGTAGTGAAAATTATCTCTCCCAAGGGACTTCTTCTCCTATATCACTGACAACAAAATGCTTGAGGGTTGATAGGAAGGAAGTGAACAAATGATTATTTGACAGGGATCTAATTACAGAGCAGGCGATACTCAATTTATAAACCTTAAAAATTTATGAAAAACAATTTGATTTGATTTAGGTTTTGTAATGGATTTATGCATTACAATTTCAAGCAAATTCAAGAAGTTCATTTCAATGTTAGTCACCATTGTTTATTCTGATGCTCTGCACTGCACAACATGCATATGAATCTGCATCCACCCTACAAATAATGTGTTTAGGATGTGTTTAAATCATGGTTATGGACATAAGCAGTGCAATCTTCATCTCAAAGCATAGTCTGCATATATAGAAGCAGAGTACAGTGGGCTGCAGGGCAAAGTTTTTGGAGAAATTTGAATATCTTGTCTTTAAACCATCCCCAGTGCGAATCGTAATTGATTTGGGAATACATCTAGGAAGATATTTTAAATTAGAATAAAAAGGTAAGGTGTTAGGAAGAATTTTCTAGACATGGATTTATATTATTTATAGTATGCAAATTAAACATACCATAATAATTAAGTTGAACATGAATTCTCCAAATTTTTTATTCATGCAGAGGTACGGGGTGCAAAATTTGAGGTAAAAGAGGCACAAAATTGTCAAGGGGATGCAAATTTGAGCCTTTTTTGTGCTTGACAGCTCTTTATGGGTTGCAAAATTTGCTGCAGACATTTTTTGTTACTTCAGGGATGGATGAGGCGGGAACTGACTGTGAAATCCTGGATGGATGCCTACCGAAGGCACTTTGATATATTTAATGTTTTTCTAGAAAGCTTGAGCCTGATTCAAATTTTGAAAAAAAAATCAAGACAGTTTGGAGCATCTAAATATCTGTTTTCTTTGATTCTAGTTTATTAATCACCTGACTTAGTTTTAAACATTATTGAAAAAGAGTAAATTCAATTGACCCCTATATTTTGAAGTAGAACCACCGTGATGTGAATTCCATGATAATGATAAGGTATTTTTGTATTTTTCTTTCTTTTCAGAACATTTCCAAATTGCAAGTTTGGTGATAAGTGTCTTTTCATCCATCCCAACTGCAAGTTTGATGCAACATGTATGAACCCAACGTGTCCATATACTCATGCTACCAGGACTAAACCAGCTCCAGTTATAATTCATGCACCTCCCATTAGAAAGTTTCATCATTTCAAACCAAGTAAGTAATATTAATCATCTATTAACCATCATATATTTTGCAGCATTTAACTCTTTGTGTGATCATGTAAAACCCCAGCTGTGCCACAGTGATTGCTCAGTGTGCTGCTTTTTCTGCTGCAGATTTGGGTAGTGGCGTTTAGTTGTCAATATCTTTTTAGTGGTTGGATATTTGAAAAAAATGTTGTGTACAAAAGTTGTAGAGGAATATTTCTGCTATCCACTCATATGATTTTCATGACATTTTGTTCAGTAAAACCCTCAAAATATGTTGAAATAAATGATACTACGCTAACAAGGAGTCTAAAGTTAACTTTGTCTTCTCTTTGTGTCCAAGATTCAGTCAAATGAGTGCTAAAATAACACATTATTTTGTGTCATACCTTGCATATCCCTGTTCAACAGAGTAAGCTTCAGAATGATACCAGATTCATCAGGTTATGTTTATGAATTGAGCTGTTTTGTCAATGAAAAGTAACAAGGAGTGACCTGTTTCACACCCCATTCAACCTGTCTCTATTGAAATGGCACATCTTTTAGCGAGTATAGCTGCCTAAATTAATATCCTACATCCTGCTTTTTCAAGGGCATACGCGGATCCAGCAACACCGAGTACAAAGAATTAGAGGTCGCCTTTTGTGCTCACACAATACCGGCCTCTTAAATCTTTTGTATTTGTGAAAACTAAATCCGCCCATGAAGGGGATATTATTATACCCTGATGAATAAGTTTGATCACAATTTTCTCTATTTTCTCTTTGCTGTTTATCTTTTGATTACTGAATTTTATGAGTTCATTTATCTCTCAAGCAATCTCTTATTTTTTCAAGGCTTTGTTATTTTCTACTTCAAATTCTTTCCATGGTGTCTCTCTCTCTAATTTTCTTCTGTTTATCAAAACAACAACAACAAAACTGCACCAACCAATTCATTGAAATGTATTCGGCAGCATATTTATTGTAACAAAATAGATGTAATATTCAGGTGAATGATATTACAAGGAGTGACTTGTTTCACACGCCATTTAACTTGTCTCTATTGAAATGGCACATCTTTTAGAGAGTATAGCTTAAGTTTGGGGAAGTTTGGGGAAAGTATAAGTTCCAAGGCTTCCTCTGCAGTATAGATAGTGGGTCAGCGCCTCTTCTTCCCCATCATTTTCAATTATAAATTCTCAGAAATAATAACAATTTTCTTGAAATTTCGCTATGACAAGGTAGTGCTGAAAATGTCCAAATCAACGATTGTGAATGTACGCTCGCATATGAGTCTAATTGTCAGCAGCGGGCTGTACAGACAGCAATTGTATTGTTTAAGCGTGCATTCTTATATCTGTGCCGATCGGCGAACAAAGCAAGGCAACGTACGTGCCAATCGGCGAACGAAGCAATGAAAGAGTTAACCCTTGTTGTTGTAATAGCTTTGAACTTAGTGTTAATTTTGTTTTGTATTTGGAAAACTGTCTTTTTCTCTTAGAATATTGACCCTAATTGTAAATGCTTTGGGGAAGGTTGAGTGAAGTAAGGATGGGAATATGAATATTTTATGCTCCTGTTTTAATGACCTCTAAGAATCATTAAAAAAAAGTTATTGATTGTAATTTTATTTAGAAATATCCAAGCTCTTTTCTTTGAAGTTTTGCTCATCTTTTGAGACCAAATTGTGACACCTGTCTTTTTTAATTCTAATTCACCTCCTAGTCCTATGCTGTTTGGTTATTTTTTCCTTGAAATACCAGCTAATGATAATATTATGAACCATGTGATTTTTTAAAGCTGAATGGTTTTTTAGTTTGTCAAATGTTATTTAAAATATAATTAGCATCAAGAATGTCTCCTTACATGCACAGTAGAGAGCACCATCAGATTTATTATCTTAATAATCTTATTATATACTTATTCAATGAAATCTCAGGGATTATACCAAGGAGATTATGAACAATGCAAAACTTGTAAGTCGACACTAAGTATTTTTTTCTCAGAAGATAATGTACTTTGATTTTAATGTTCCAAATATCAGTGAATGCATAATTCTTTTACGTGAATAATGTTGATAACTTTATATAAGATGCCATTGTAGATTTGTAGATGAAAGTAAAAGCCTATTTATAAGAAAATGTCTGTTTTGAATGAAAGAGATGAGAATATTGCAGCATGACAGTTAATATTTATTACAAATGTTTCCTAAACTAGGAATAAGATCCTTATACAGAAATGCCCAGGTGGAAAATATATCAATATATGTCTTNAATATAATCAAGAAAGTCTCCTTACATGCACAGTAGTGTGGGTGTAAATATTCCAAATTGAATGAAGAGCACCATCAGATTTATTATCTTAATAATCTTATTATATACTTATTCAATGAAATCTCAGGGATTATACCAAGGAGATTATGTACAATGCAAAACTTGTAAGTCGGCACTAAGTATTTTTTTTCTCAGAAGATAATGTACTTTTTGATGTTCCAAATATCAGTGAATGCATAATTCTTTTACGTGAATAATGTTGATAACTTTATATAAGATGCCATTGTAGATTTTCAATGAAAGTAAAAGCCTATTCATAAGAAAATATCTGTTTTGAATGAAAGTAGGTGCTATGAGAATATTGCAGCATGACAGTTAATATTTATTACAAATGTTTCCTAAACTAGGAGTAAGATCCAAATACAGAAATGCACGGGTGGAAAATATGTCAATATATGTCATTATATAGGAAAATGATCTTTAGAGCAAAAAATTGCTGTAAGTTTCACCTAATGGTTTGTATTGCAATAGTGAGGTTTGACTAAATGTAAGACAAAGGTGATATTTAAGTATACCCGTACATGTAGTTTGACTTTTCTACAGCCAAAAGCAAAATGACAATGGTATCGAATTGAATTGAGTTAAAAGCTCCTTCACACCTATGTGAATGGAGGCGAACAGAGGCTGACGAATTGGACAAATATGAGTTGCTCAACTTATTGAGGCGCCATCTATTGGATAAGATGGCGAGAACAACTTGCTTTTGCGCTGCATGTATAAGCA
The DNA here is from genome assembly GCA_036244855.1 of Temnopleurus reevesii. Taxonomy (NCBI): domain Eukaryota; kingdom Metazoa; phylum Echinodermata; class Echinoidea; order Temnopleuroida; family Temnopleuridae; genus Temnopleurus; species Temnopleurus reevesii. Next base: position 61,652 of record BQKZ01000083.1, read on the forward strand.
TCCATATTTTTCCAATTTATCAGCCTCCCTCCTTCTCAATTCACAGAGGTGTGAAGGAGCTTTTAACCCAATTCCATACAATGCCATTGTCATTTAGCTTTTGGCTAGACCTGTACAAAAGTCAAACTACACGTACGGATACCGTATATTTGAATGTCACTTAGGGGGTGTTGCTCAAAGGTTGCAATTGATCGTAAGTCGCCAATCAAAATCATTGTTTCATGCGCGTCTTGTTAAATGCACACACCACGCGCGAATGAAAATGCGCGCTACAATTTCCAAAGTTGCAGTTGATTTGCAGTTGATTTTGAGCAACACTCCCTTATTCTTACTTCAGTCAAACCACACAATTGTTATACTAATCATTAAGTGAACTTAAGGAGCATTTGTTTTGATGTCATGCAATGACAGTTTACTACCACGTCATAATGTGGTTGTAAATTGAGCATACATTATAGAACATTCACTGTAGGTTAAACATGTCATGTGGTGATGATTGAGGACCTATAAGTTGTGCAGAGGGTTTCTTGCTTCTATCACTTATTGGCACATTGTAGGAATTCTCGGGTTTTGCTACATACTCTACATGTAGTAGCTTTGTCTTGAATTTTTTTGTAGCATTTACAATTATTTTGCAATTGACTTTTGTTTTAATAATTTCATTTTTCATACTTCTACAAATAGATTGAAATAATAAATTCATATTTAAACTGTAAGAATGCTTGAATAGCGTATCAATTCAATTCTTCTTTATTCGGTTTAAAAACCACTTAAAAATCACAAAATCGCATTTAATTAATTCAATTAATTAATATCAATAGTTGAATTCTTTTTGCAGTAATCCAATTCTAATATACTTGTGTTGCGTTAAAAAAATAAAAGAATGTTTAGTTTATTTTCCAGTGTCTTGAAATGTATGCTGACATTTATGATCAATGAACTATGTCTAATTCTGAAAATCCTATTTCATGCACATAGCTGAGATTGCATTATTCACATTGAAATTGTTTATTTGAACGTATTTTATCTTTTACTTTTGCAGCAGCTGCAAGCAAGCCTGTGTGTAGATTCTATCCCAACTGTAGTAATGTCAAGTGCCCATTCTTTCATCCTAATCCAATGGTAAGTCAATTTAAATACGTTTATTCAATTTCGTTAAAATACAACACACAAACAAAATAAGTACAATAAAATACATATAAACAATCAACAAGACAGTAAATTGAAGAGGAAAAAAGTAGAATGAAAGATAGGGGGACAACATATGCAGTACGTTAATAACATTATTAAATAACGAAAATTAAATGGGAACTGCTATAAAAACCAAAGTGGCTCTGTTGGGGCAGCCCCAGCTATTCGGAATATTAAAACTTGTACTGAAAAATTAATATGTAAATTATGAAAGGGATGTTAATTAATCAAAATGAGCTAAAAGTCATCTCTCTTTGAACATTATGGTACCAAGTAAATAATTCAAATGACAAGAGTGCTGAGCTTGCAGGGAACCTTCTTAAATGATATCTGACGCAGTTGATACTATACAGAAAACCAATCCCCATAAATATCCCATGATATTCGAAAGGTACTCAGTCTTCAAAATACAGAACTTTTAAAACTGAACAATTCTCGTAAGACTAGCACATAAAGTGAAACAATGGGACGGACACACAAAAGAATGTGCACGTAGTAAAGCCAGGCATGGAGCCTAACTCCGATTTAGGCTCCTTGTGTCAATTGTAAACGAGCCATTTAAATGTGTTTGTAACTCCTTAGAACAAGAATTCCATTTCTTGAGCCTGTAACATAAAAGAGATACGATAGATTTTGCAATTAATTGCATCTCTTTGGTAAATATTTTGCCATAGACTTACAATAAATATTTATTGCAAGTTTAATTGCATCTTTTATGTTACAGGCCCCTTGTCGGATAAAGTTAAAGTAATATATGAATTATATATTTTGACCTCAGATAACCATTAAATGCAGTCATACATATGTACAGCACAAGTCAGAATTATTACTCTAAACGCTAAGAACCATATATATGATGCAGTGACCCTACTGTGATCCATTGTTCTTAGCTTTATACTTATAGTTAAACAACAAATTTTAACTTGCTCTGTAACTCATGATACAGTTTATGACTTTGACTTGGAATAAAGTTTCAATAAAATCATTTTTGTGCAAATCTATCATATTTGTAACATATCTGTTCGGACCTGTCAATATGATGCCATAACTTTGGGGCTATTTTCATGTGACTACAAGGCACTAGAATTAATACATGTGTGCGATTAATTCATAGTAACAATAATATAATGCAATGTACTAGTCATTTATATATAAGCTGAAATTTTGTGGCAGTTTAATTCTTGCACACTTTGCAGTCATAGCATTCCAAAAATGTCCCTGTATGAGGCATATGTACAAACACTGTTTAAAACGTGGATATAACAGCACGCCAATGTGTTGAACTGGTCCGAAATTGCAAAAATATCTGTGCTCTAAAATATTGGCTTATACGGTCCGTCAAAGTCTATGGTGAAGTACATGTATGTACATGTACATGTATTGTTTGAATGTACATGTATGGTGAAAAAATTGTCCATAAAATGTTGTTTTTTGAGGGACAAATAATGCCACTTTATTCTCATTTAAGATAGCAATCCTTTTATGAAATTTGTTTGACTCTTATCACAAATCTTGTGGAAATTACAATAGAAATGGAAATTGTCATTGCTGGACCCATGGAAGCATATCATACAATAATCATTTCCTGCTTCAGATGAATTTATTGTAGAATTTTAAACAGTACTTATTTTAGAAGTCTTTTGTAAAACTTCAATGCCATAACAAGAAATATTGGAAACTTCAATTTGATCTCTGTCTTCCCTGTTTACATATCAGTGTTCAAGAGTACCGGTAAATGACATCTTACTATGTCCCTGCCGATTTAAGGTCAGGTAGGGCTACTGTAAAAAAAGATATTGGGCTTACATTTACATAAATTTTATTGAATTCACTAAATTTCAGATATATTTACATTTTAGCAGGTTGTTAATTTCTTATTTTGATAGATCATTGTATGCAAGTTTGTGTGCATTATTATTAGTGAAAGTGATAGCGAATTCATTATGGCGAAGTTAGGCGAAATAAAACCGCAGTGACATTCTGAACTTATACACTAGTATCACTAGTATAAAACAGATCTGTACATGTGTGCAGGTCCTTGTGGCATACATGTGCCTGTGTGTGAGGAGAATCTTCAATCTTCAATCTTCAAATTTCTGTGACATTTATTGGCGTACGTTTGTTTGATAAGATAGCACTAGGGGCTTGAAAACTTCCAATTTTGATCTGTAGCCTTTGATCTTTATGATAGGCTACAAAATATCATTTGCTATTTGTATCCCAATTTCTATTCATTTTGCTTTGAGTGCAATAGGTAAGAGTTTTAATGCCTATAAACAAAATTGGGGCCTTTTGCCCCTTTGACTGTCATCTATATTCTAGACTTAATTAACTTGTAAAAAATCACCTAAAATAGCGTGTTACCGCAATAAGTTCAGAATTGCTAGACAGATTTTGACCAAACTTGGCTCAAGTATGAATGAGCATGTGAGGATGAACTGATTAGATTTGGGGTTTAATGGGTCAAAGGTCAAACAAAGGTCACAGGACAAAAAATTCATGGATATATCTAGTTTTTTTTTACACTGATCTTTGCCTAATAAATCTACTTAGGTGTTTTATTCATTTTGATAATAATTCAGATTTAATGGTGTTGGATATATAAGATTAAAAACCCAAATAAAGATGGATTAGAGATTTGCTGCAAGATACCTCTTCTAAATGTCTCACCCCATTGTAATAATGTACTTACCTACCTACTGTTTTTTTTTTAATCCAGATATGCATACTGAATATTCAGCTTCAATAAATTAATTCATGCCAGTCTTAAAGTTTACCTTTTGGCAGGGATATATTTGTTATTTGCACTGTTTTTTTCTTGTCCTTGTTTTCTAGCAGCTTATTTAAAAAAATATAAAAAATATATAGAAGACAGGAATGTACATTGAAAGTCCAAAAGTTCTCTTGCCACCGTTCATTTATTTCTTCTTATGTCTAGATGACTAAACTGGACAAGGATGACAATCATGTTCTGTGATGCATGTGATGTATACCTCTCGATGTGACTCAAGAGAGCTATTTGGTCACACTAGCACTCTACACCAGAACCATGCACTAAGAAAAGAAATTGAACACTTCTTCCAAATTGTTTGTAATCACTCTCTAAGGAGTAGTTGTGAAGAAGAAAGGGGAAATTGCATGCCAATGCTTAATTGGCTTGGATGCATACATCTTACTTTGTTTTATTCCATATTGTATATGACCCAACACTTCAAAAGTAACCGCATGTTACGTGTAAGTGTTTTAACGCATTACATTTTTTAAATTTCAGTTACAAATATGTGATTGTTTTAAAGTAATGGTTTATTTTATCAATATTTGGCTCAAATTCCACATTCATATAACCTATGGTGGTCAACTGTGCAGCATACTGTCTGCTTATAAATGCCCCATTTTTAAAAACATATTTGAATACTTATTTATGCCTCCGCCACCATTGGGTGGTGCTGGATGCATTATTTTCATTTGTAATTCAATTCATTGTAATGACTTGTTTGCACATGTGACCATGAAATCAATACAAGCAAGGAGAAGTATGCAAAATTCCAACATTTACAAATAAAATTTTCTATGATCACACAGAGATAAGAATTCATTCNACATGTATGGTGAAAAAATTGTCCATAAAATGTTGTTTTTTGAGGGACAAATAATGCCACTTTATTCTCATTTAAGATAGCAATCCTTTTATGAAATTTGTTTGACTCTTATCACAAATCTTGTGGAAATTACAATAGAAATGGAAATTGTCATTGCTGGACCCATGGAAGCATATCATACAATAATCATTTCCTGCTTCAGATGAATTTATTGTAGAATTTTAAACAGTACTTATTTTAGAAGTCTTTTGTAAAACTTCAATGCCATAACAAGAAATATTGGAAACTTCAATTTGATCTCTGTCTTCCCTGTTTACATATCAGTGTTCAAGAGTACCGGTAAATGACATCTTACTATGTCCCTGCCGATTAGCGATTGAAGGTCAGGTATTGCTACTGTAAAAAACGATATTGAGCTAACATTTACATAAATTTTATCGAATTTACCAAATTTCAGATATATTTACATTTTAGCAGATTGTGATTTTCTTATTTTGACAGATCATTGTATGCAAGTCTGTGTGCATTATTATTAGTGAAAGTGGTAGCGAGTTTATGATGGCAAAGTTAGGCAAAATAAAACTGCAGTGACATTCGGAACTTATACACTGGTATAAAACAGATCTGTACATGTGTGTGCAGCCCCTTGTGGCATACATGTGCCTGTGTGTGAGGAGAATCTTCAATCTTCAATCTTCAAATTTCTGTGACATTTATTGGCGTACGTTTGTTTGATAAGATAGCACTAGGGGCTTGAAAACTTCCAATTTTGATCTGTAGCCTTTGATCTTTATGATAGGCTACAAAATATCATTTGCTATTTGTATCCCAATTTCTATTCATTTTGCTTTGAGTGCAATAGTGAAGACTTAATTAAAAATTCTACTCCTTTACCATTTTAACCTAATCTCAATTCTTTTATTTGCTTTATGTGAAGGTTCAAAATTTTGTAGGCTGTAGGGTCTTTACAAATGAAAGGAGTGTGATTTTGCTTGATATGAATTGTGACTTTGAATATTTCAGACATATTCGTGTTCCCCCTGAATCCTTTTCTCATCTTTTAGAGCACAGTAGTTTGCACGTGTGTGTAGGGGGGCAGGTTTGATATCATAATGTCAGGAATTATAGGTAATGAAAAGCTTAGGGATGGTATGTAGAAGATCCCTTTGAGTCTTAATCTCTGAACTGTATCTTGTACCATTACAATGTTTCAATTATAGTGGATGGGAAAGGTGCTGAAGAAAATGGAGATAGCAGTTTGGTATGAGAGAAGGAAGAATTGGGGATTTATACTTGGATGACAGTTTTCAGGCAAAAGCCTGAATCCAGGCCCTGGCACTTTATTTCCAGACCATAGTTTGAGCATTTTAGCCTAAAAAACTTTGCATTTTTAGTTATTTTCAGGCCCTCTGATTAACTCCAACTGGCATTCATGTATTTTTATGCCTCCGTCACCGTATGGTAGTGCCGGAGGGATTATGTTTTTGGGTTGTCCGTCCGTCCGTCCGAAACTTGTTACCGCGATAAGTTCGGAACAGCTCAACGGATTTTCACCAAACTTGGCTCAACTATGTACATGTATAAGCATGTGAGGATGAACTGACTAGATTTTGGGTTCAGGGGGTCAAAGGTCAAGGTCACAGGACCAATAAACTTGTAAAAAATCACCCAAAATAGCATGTTACCGCAATAAGTTCAGAATTGCTGGACAGATTTTGACCAAACTTGGCTCAAGTATGAATGAGCATGTGAGGATGAACTGATTAGGTTTGGTGTTCAATGGGTCAATGGTCAAACAAAGGTCACAGGGCAAAAAATTAATGGATATATCTAGTTTTTTTTCCACTGATCTTTGCCTAATAAATCTACTTAGGACGTTTTATTCATTTTGATAATAATTCAAATGTAATGGTGTTGGATATATAAGATTAAAACCCCAAATAAAGATGGATTATAGATTTGCTGCAAGATACATGTACTTCTTTTAAATGTCTCACCCCATTGTAATAATGTACTTACCTACCTACTGTTTTTTTTTTAATCCAGATATGCATACTGAATATTCAGCTTCAATAAATTAATTCATGCCAGTCTTAAAGTTTACCTTTTGGCAGGGATATATTTGTTATTTGCACTGTTTTTTTCTTGTCCTTGTTTTCTAGCAGCTTATTTAAAAAAATATAAAAAATATATAGAAGACAGGAATGTACATTGAAAGTCCAAAAGTTCTCTTGCTACCGTTCAGTTATTTCTTCTAATGTCTAGATGACTAAACTGGACAAGGTTGACAATCATGTTCTGTGATGCATGTGATGTATACCTCTCGATGTGACTCAAGAGAGCTATTTGGTCACACTAGCACTCTACACCAGAACCATGCACTAAGAAAAGAAATTGAACACTTCTTCCAAATTGTTTGTAATCACTCTCTAAGGAGTAGTTGTGAAGGAGAAAAGGAAATATGCATGGCAATGCTTAATTGGCTTGGAGTCATACACCTTTATACTTTGGTTCATTCCATTTTGTATATGACCCAACACTTCAGAAGTAACCGCAAATCACCAATGTTATAAAGTGTAAGAGTTTTAACGCATTAATTTTTTTTAAAGTAACTTTAATTATATGAATTTCAGTTACAAATATCTGATTGTTTTAAAGTAATGATTTATTTTATCAATATTTGGCTCAAATTCCACATTCATCTAACCTATGGTGGTCAACTGTGCAGCATGCTGTCTGCTTACAAATGCCCCATTTTTAAAAACATGAATACTTATGCATCTGCCACCGTTAGGTGGTGCCGGATGCATTATTTTCATTTGTAATTCAATTCATTGTAATGACTTGTTTGCACATATGACCATAAAATCAATACAAAAAAGGAGAAGTATGCAAAATTCCAACATTTAGAAATGAAATGAAAATGAAATTAAGAATTCATTAAAAAATAAATTCAATTTCAGAACAAGTATTCACTTGCTGGTTGATTTTGAAATAAGGGTTTACCTTCACCTCTACATGTACTCTAACTAGTGATAGTTGCTGTTCACCTGATATCTACATGTGTAATTATACAGATCACTGGGGGTTATGGCTGCTTTTGGAATAAGATGTCACATTTATCCATTTATCCTCCATTGCACACCTGTGATGGCCGAACTCACTTCCTTTACAGATCACTGAACGAAATCAAGAAGATTATAGAGCAAATAGTGACCTCACAGAGAACGTTGCAGATTGAATTTTCTGGAATTAGTATAGGAAGGGAAAATTTTTGTAAAAAATACAAGAATAAACAATACAAAGGTAGAAATGCACAGAAATTCGTAAGGATATATACAAAATGTTGTAATCTATACGTTAGGGTGCATTGATTTTATTAGCTAATGGAGTGTTAGACACTGACTTCTCTTACTATGCAGGTGCACAAAATGGGTGAGTTTCAAGGTCTATTGATCAACTCTCTCTTTAATATATTCTGATGCTCAATTAGTGCAATGGAGTGTGATGTCAGCACATCAGTTTACTTCTTCTCGAAAGCTTTCTTGTTAAAAGTAAAAGGGAGCTGCACCTGTGTAAAGTAAAACTAGTTTACTTTTGCCTCGTATGTAGCTCATTTACCCGTTAATTTGCCTCGCCAGCAAGTTGATTGCATCCTTTGTTCTGTATATCAACCCTCGTTTTTCAGGGAAAAGTAAACTTTCTATTAGCGGTCGGAACGCCTGAGACAGTTACTTGCTTCTATTTTGGGTCAACAAGAGTCTTTGCCAGACAGTTTATTATTGTGTTCCATTGCAGTTTCCTATCAAGGGTTTGTAGTATTTTTCTCCAGTTTACTGAGTTTTCAAATTACATTTGTCTCTAAGTGAGAACACCAACGATTGCCTGTGCTTGATTGATTCAATGATGAATTAGACAATATAAGTGAACAAATGAATTCCCAATGCTCTAACCTTAATCTGATGCCGCTTGTAACTTACGAATTATCAAGACTCAAATTTTAAAATATAAAGTGTAATTTTTCATGTTATATTATATAGTAATAGGCCCTTTTCTCTGGCAATTGCAGACACACATATCACTTCTTCAGTTGAACATAACTTTTTGTGACTTCTAGAATAAGTGTATGAATTGTTCGTTATCTTTAGCTTGACAGCTTTTGCCTGTCATGATGTATTTATGTCATTTTAAATGTTTATTTAGTTTAATTTCTTCTTTCTTATTCTTGGGTAGTTTTATACAGATTCTATGTAAAGCTACTTACCAATAAATGTAGTTATGCAGTATATCTTTAATACTCTGAATCCAGTTTGAATAGATTTGTTGCTATATTAGGCAAGCCTAGGGCAAGCTTGCTGGTTGTCAAGATCAGTCTTTGTTTACAAAGAGCGCATACAATTTGCATTTATTATTAATCTGCCTATTCATTGGAAGTCTAATGGGCTATTTAAGGGTTTAGCATTTGTTAATAATAATAATAATAATAATAATAATAATAATAATAATAATAATAATAATAACACTATCTGCGGAAAAAGGGGAATTGCTAAATTGTGTTCTAAAAGGCGAAAAAAGGCGAAAATATGAATTTGCTCATAACAGTCACAAAAAAATGAATATTTAAAGAAAAATCATCACAGGGACTTCCTTTTGATGTCTTTAAGTCGTTTATGTATAAAAATACAAGTTTGGAATAAATGTGCATTTTTAAAGATTTTTTGAAAATTTGCATCTTTCAAAATTTTATTATTGGGGTGCCCCCATTCCGCAGTTATGCTAACAGTAAATATAACTCCCTCAATTTCGCCCATTTTTTTCACCCCTATTCCGTGGACTACATGGTATGTTCCGTTTTCTCACCACGTAACAGGACCGCCTCTCCCACTACATACCGTAGATGGCGCTATTACGTTACTATTTTCCGAGATGTAGCTTGTGAAAACGCTACGGCGAAACAATATTTTCGCTGTATTGTGGTTTTCCCCTTAAGTGCCCATTTTATAGCACAGAAATGTGCCTTATTCCGCAGATAAGCTAATAATAATAATAATAATAATAATAATAATAATAATAATAATAATAGTAATAGTAATAGTTCATACTTATAGCATCTTTCTAGTCAGTGTGACTATTTAAAATGCTTCCGATATTATTACCCAGTCAATGAATGGCAATTTAAACCTTGTATCAAGGCAGCCAAATAGGCGCTCACATGATCAGATAATGTGTTGACTGTCTCCTACGGGTCCCCAATCACACCTGGATAGAGTGCAGCTTTGTGGACAAAGCACTTGCTGAAGGAAGCAACGCCATGGATTATGGGACTCAAACCATGGGCCTTTGGTTAAAAAGCAAGAGCCCGGTCCACTACACCATGATGCTTCCACATTATGTTAAAGAACAAGACTCAATAATCTATTAATGAAGACTGTCTATAAGAGGTATTAAGGGCAAATTTATTATTAATAGAATACATTTTATACGTCATTAATTCATGCTTGCAGAAATAAAAAGGTTTTTTTATGTGACAGGTACAATGTCTCATTGTATTGTTGCGATCAATATTGCTTACAGAGCTCCATTCATTTTGATACCCCTTGTGGCACAAAAATGGACCAAAAGGACAGAATACATATTGTGGTTGGCTGCAGGTTTGAATTTTTGATGCAATTATCATTTAGAAATTGTTTTATCTAGATAGTGTTTTTTTTCCTTCTCCATGCATTAGCTATGTCGATACAATCAATCCTGTACGCGTCCAGACTGTAAGTTCCAGCATACCAAAACCAAAGTAGCAGCAAGATCGGCTATGAAATGGACAAAAGATCAACACATCAGGTAAATTATTGTCTCTTATATTTCATGAAGTAATCAGGGTTTTTTTTAATCAGTAAATTGGTATGATGATTCAGTTTATATTTGCAACAATGACTCTGAGGCTCGATAAGTGGAATTTTGTCCATAATTATTAAAGATCTTACTATTTTGTGGTACAGTGAAGTACCCCATAAGATGAAATGTTTAAATAGTTGATGGTGTACTTTAATAAAGCTGTGTAAATATCAGACTACCATGTTTTGTTCTTAAAAAGAGATATTTGTAAAATGGTGACCCCACAAGTACACTGTACTGTGATTATGATACTTGAGGAGGCTTAATTCAATTATTCATAGACAGATAATGAATGCTTATTTGCTCTCCTTGATAGTTTTTTCATCCAACTGACTGAAATTATGAAGGACAGACAGAGGGCGGTTTTTTTCTCACAGTTCACAACCAGAATTTAATAGAGTGACTTTATTAGTCTATTAGTCAGAATTAACAACCACTTTATTCAAATTCAAAATTCATTTAAAGGGGGGGGGGGGGTATACCTCTGTATTTACCCTAAGCCAATGCTGTGTTATTTTGCGTGAAGTCAGAGTTAGTAATTTTCAGTGATGCCAACTGTCCTGGAATATGAGGTGTATTTTCATATGAATTCAAGGATCTCGTTACTATTGAATTGCTGAGTGTATGATTTTTGTTGTCATGTTTTGCTCTCACTTTTGTTCTGCTGTTGCATTATTCGTATTTTAATTTCTATATCATACATATTAGGGAATGGTTGGCATCTCTGCCTATTGGAGGTCAATTTAAAGAGAGTCAATTTTATCAGCGACTCAACCTCACTGCTTGTCTTCTATTAGGCCAGAATTTGTTTTGTTTTACTTTTTGAAAATTGCCCGACTTAATTTTTGTAAATATTTTTTATTGAAAAGGAATAATCTTCTCTAAAGTTGCAGTAAAATCATAAACATGTGAAATGCAACCTGAAATGTAACTTTCTGATGTTCTTTTGAATATCCCTCCCTTGTCTTATTTTGAAAATTATTTGAAAAAACACTGTTTGCAACTGACCAAAACTGTTAAAAAATAGCATTGGAGGGCAACCAAGCAATTTTTGTGCTTTATGGTGGATTAATTATGTCACTGGAAATACTCTATTCTAGCTGATTTTCTTTTTGTTCTTCTTCCATTTTCATCTACAGTGAGCGTAAATTTGTGAGCAAGCCATCGCCATCTTCTAATCTTCCTTCCTGATATTGCATGGTGAATAATGCCCTCAAACTATGGCCAATAATATATGTTCTCAGCTAATACCTTTGGGTGTGACATCTGAGATATTACAATCAATTATGATAGATACCTAGCAATATCTGCATTTGCATAAATTGCATTGTGTTTGTCTTAATACCGAGACAAATTATGCATAGAAAGAACCAAGCATAAGTCGCATTAATATCTCAAATAACCAGTTATGTTTGTATTATTTTCCATTGTGTTGTGTAGAAGGTACTTGATGGCTTATGTAAAGTGAGGTTATGCTTTCAGGAATAAATTTTTAGTGTGCTATACATCTAATATCACATCTAAAGTCTGTATATGATCACACTTGACCTTTTTTTAGTGTAATATACATCTAATATCACATCTAAAGTATGTATATGATCACACTTGACCTTCACAGAGCAATTCATCATGAGATCCATGAAATTGCCCTTTTCTAAAAAAAAAATATTTCATGTGAAAAGCTGATAAAAACCGAAGTTTGATGTTTCCTGAGATTTCATTTCATAATTTCACATTGAAAAGAGATTGTTGTCTGTAACGATGCATGATGACCACATCCATTGGTATTTAGATAAATAAACATCCATAGGTGTCAGTGGTCATGAAGAGAACAAACAAGGACTTGGTTTCCGTCCAGTAATTTCGAGTTAAATACAAAAGCTTCAAGTCTTTTCCAATTAAAGCTCAATTTTGAAGAACAATATAATTGTTTGCAGAAATTTGTGTTTAGAATTCATAAGGGATTATTAATGGGATAACATATTGCATGTCAAATATTTTTACACTGCATTGTATCTTTACAGTGAATATGTGTTAAACACAAAGTGCATTCATGTTGAATCTGACTCTCTCTCTCACCCTAAATGTTCAGAAAGTATTATTGTTATTTCTTTTTTACTGTGTAATATATGTTTTGATATATTCAAAGATTCAGAATAAAATTTCTGTTGCATTTGTACAGAAGATTCCCAGATGATATATATTGATATGTCAAATCCTGTATAATAAGAATAATTGTTATTTTCATTGAAGAACTGTTTCAATTTCATTAAATTGAAGTGTCCAATTATCAAATCTTTTCAGCAAATTATGAGCATCACCTGGTGTACAGATTTTTGGATATTAAAGGTATTGGGATGTTTTCATAGATGTTCTGGAAATAGCGGCCTATTGAAATCTGAATTAACCCTTTAGCAACTAAACCACTCGAAAGTGCCGGTCATTTCGAGGCATTTTGTATTCATTTTCATGGGAGTATAATGATGAATTTGGTACGTACTCAAGATGACGATTCAACAAAGAAAAAAATGAACGTGTTTAGAATTATTTCATGTTGTTCATAAACATACATAAGAAAGAGCGATAATGCTACACCTTCAGTGAGTAATAGTACTTTTGTACAAAATCTTTAGTTGCTAATGGGTTATTAGATGGTAAATTGAGAAGAGCTCGGGACTGGTTTAATTTTTTTTTTTATTCATCTATTGTCTTATTATTGTTCTTGTTTGTTATTATTATTGTTTATTATTGTTTTAAGAATATAGATGGAATTGATTTGAAAGATGTTACCCTGGGATAGGATTTGGGCTGGTCACATAATCAATTACAACAAAATTTGCCATAGATGCTGATTTGTAAGTTTTAGGATGAACCCTTTTATATTCTTCATGTGCCTCCTTCCTAAAAAGGATCAAATGGAATGGTTGCCAGATTGATCATGCATGATTTTGAGGTAAACATTTATAGATTTGGGAAGCTTAAGTAAATCAATCTTTCATATGAATCAGCAAAATGGAGAAGGCTGAAGAAGGTGGCAGAGATATGGTAGGGAGGGGATCATGGGTGACCACAATTGCTTGTATTTTTAATTCATTTTTATTTTATAGTCCATATTAGATATAAAGGAGAATCATCCTTATATTTTAAGCTTCAAATGACTTACATGTTTTAAAATTTGAAGGAAAATTTTGTGCAGGCAAATTCGAATACCTAAGTTCAGCAAAATTGCTCAGCGATGTGTGAAGTATTTTGAACATTTTGGAATACCATATAACAGATTGTTCCTTCTGCTTTCCATACGAATCAACATTTCGAAAGTGGCAACCCTTTGTGAAGTGTTTTTTTTAGGGGGGGTGGTGGGGTAACCAATCTGCATTTTCATATAAAAGAAAATAATGTGTTGTACATGTTCTGACATCATACTGTGCACTGTGAACCACTTTTTAGATAATTTCATCACCTCTAAAATTTCAAAAATTGCTTTTATGTACATGTACCACATTGCGTGTTTTACCCCAAAACTAATCAGGTTTATGCCACGTAAGACATAAACCTTGATATCTAAATGTTTAATTATGGCTACGAGGCTGCATTCATACGAGATGAGTATTGTGTCTGGAGGGCAATGTGCACAAAATACTTGATTTGATTCGTTAAATCAATTTAACATCTCACAATAAAGATGTCACGATTGCATCAAAAGTAATAACATAATGTTCTTTTCTTTTGTTCTGTGACGTGTCTTGTGTGGAGTACAAGCCATTATCGTTTTCTAATTATTTTTAATTGAATGCTATAGAAGAAATAAATGCACCCATTTATAAACATAATTGAAAAATAAATGAACAAATATTACATCTAGGTAGAATAAATCAGAGTAAGGAAGAAAGTCTCCTCTGAAACTCCTTAGACAATCTCGAGGTTTTTATATTTTCTTGTGCTTTAATTCTACACAAAATAGTGGAGAGATTGAAAGCAGGCAAAGTGATTAGATCCCTATACATATTAATGAATAATGAATGCGTCAACAACTGCATTACTCTCAGAGGTTGGGTTTTTTTTTTCTGTGTGTTTCCTAGAATATATGGCTCTGATTAATGGAGGTGAAGGGCAAACTGATTAGAGAAAGAGAACGAGATAGGGAGAGAGAGAGAGAGAGAGAGAGAGAGAGAGAGAGAGAGAGGGGAGA
>BQKZ01000083.1:81015-105859 GCA_036244855.1 Temnopleurus reevesii
ATTGTGTCATCTGCATATAAGAGAGTATATAAATCAACATAATTGTCCATCCCAAGTTGCTCAAGATAATTACCAATGTCAGAACAGAGACTGTCAAGACCTTTGTAGCTATCTTTGAGAAAATGTTTAAAGTCATTAAGATACAAGGCAAAAAGAATGGGCGAGAGATTCTCCCCTTGTCTTACCCCAATGCAACTACGAAAATAACTTGACTTCTGTCCATTGTGAAAAACGCATGACTTAGCTGAATTATATAGGTTAACAATAACATTGAGGATTTTCCCAGATATACAGTTATTTAGCAGCTTCGACCACGCGCATGATGTCCAAATATCATGAACAGCCATTGGATTTTAGATGAACACCCTGATTTTTACAATGTGTCCGATTTTTCATGAACTGCTTAAAACATTTATTTGACATTTTCAGTTCTTAACCGCAAGCAGAATTATAAACATTAGCAAGCCATTTAAATCTTTTTATCGCATTAAGAATATAATTGTTGTTGGTGACAAGTTGATTTTCACCAAAATTGAAAAACAAATCAGTCACAAAGATGATCAAGAATTGAAGAATGAATGCCAGATTAAAGCCTGAGTAAGTAATATTCTGACAGCATTGCCTAGTTAGAAATGGATAAAAATTCAGGTACGCGATAATGACGTAATTGGTAAAAGGGATGGAAATTTGATCTTACATTAGCTGATTCACGCAGCTAGGCCACGTGAAAACTGCCCTTATTTCTATGCGTCTATATTGCAGGGATTACAAACATCACAATATAGTCTATTTGTATTCATTGAGCTTTAAGGGATAAGCCAAGTCCACCTACACTTAACATGGTGGAGATCTCCATTACGGGTTGTCACGACTTTCCAGCCGTTTATTTTTATTCCAACAAAAGAAAAAATAAATTACCTAAAAATGTCTGAACTTGTCAAATAGAAACAGAACGATTAAACCATCCTAGCAAGGTAAAGAAGAAAATTAAATGGTCATATTTCGATTTAATTCCTCTTGGAATTATTTTTGTTTTCGTTCTATTTATTGCGCTTATATTATAATGAGACCATCTTAACCAAACTAGTTACGCCCTCGTAAAACTGAAAATAAGAGGAGTAAAAAGGGGAAAGAGAACCATAAAAAAGTTATACAATGGCATTCAGTAGACATTCATAATTTCAAAATAACTAAAACGATTTAAATAATTTTCGGTAAAATTACAACACACAATTAAAAAAACTCAAATGCGATATAAACCATGTCCAAAAATAAGTCGAACGCCAATTCAATGCTCCTTGGTAATGCTATTCAAATCGAAACCTGTTTATGATTGTTGGATCCGCACAGTTGAATACACGGCGTATGAACCATTATCTGATTATCTATGACCCACTTTATTTTACGGAAATAATTTATATCGTGTTCTCAAGACAATTAGTTATTTATAATTCTCGAAAAACCGAGGGATCACTTTTTAATTGTATCACTTCATAATTATTTCCCCATTCATGATGTGTAGTGGGACGAGGAGGCGACATTTAAAAACATAAATCACTAATGTGTGAAACTAATTACATTATTGATATATTTTAGTCTATCTATTTCAGACAAAGCAAAGTTTGTTGGATGATATTCAACACAGTAATATCGGGCAATACACATAAAATAAAATTGTATGTACACATTAAAAAGTGATCCTAACTTTTTTTCTAGTCATAACATATTTACATGAATTAAGATGATGTGTAATTCGTTTTCTTTGAATCAATTAAAAAAACAAAAACATTATTTGTGCTGTTTTTAATCAATCGTTGTATTTTGGTGAGTTTTGAATACGTTTTGGACCTAACATTATCAGCTTATAGTAATTCCTCGCTTGATAGAAGCGATGGTCGTTATATCGCGGCTGAAACGCAAATTATTGGAGCTCTGCTAAGTAAGTGGTCAATTAATTTGAGAGTCAAACGCCTGACAAGCAATTAAATTATAATCAGAATTGGAGGGTATCCTGAGGCCAATTGCACGAAGTCGTCTTAGCATAGTTATCTCCTACTTGCTGAGTCTTATCTTTCCCCCTAACATAGACACTTTAACGTTGATACGTCTACGTTAAGAGGGTGGCACAAGAAATTAAACCGTCTTCGCATGCAAGAAGAGGATAGCTAAGACCATTTCGTGCAATAATAATAATAATAATAATATACTATACTTATAAAGCGCATATCACATACAATGTCTCTATGCGCTGATTATAGAGGAAAAGCAAAGAGAGAAACAATAGTTATTAAGTACATGTGCTCAGCAAAGAAATTAAAATTGAACTCAGCATTTGAAGGCTTTTTTAAATAAAAATGTTTTTAGACGTGCCTTAAAATTGTCAGTGGTGTCTGAATTCTTGATATCATCTGGTAATTGATTCCAAAGTTCTGCTGCGGCTGCTTGGAAGGATCTAGATCCATAGAATTTTGTGTTGATATGTGGAGGAACAAGAAGTGATTTTTGAGAAGATCTGAGGGTCCTGGATGGTGTATAAGTAGTAAGCAATGACCGAAGCTTACTATTCCATGGACACGGTGGGTTGTCAGTTCTATACTTTAAACGAATGATTAACCCAAAATTATTATACTAAATAAATTATGCTTGTATTTGTAGCTGTGGTGTTCTGTATTCACTACGGTATACATATTATTAATGTGATTCAATTTGTCAGCTCAAGAATGATATCCTCTACATACCGGTATTGTTTACACTTTCCATGGAATAAAAAAGAACTTAAAATCTGTTGCATGGAGCGTGTAGATATTTCGTCTTTATACCCAAAGGACACAGTTTCATTAATTGATACACTTTCATTGAAACGCACTCGTCTTTATAACAAACATTTCAAGATTAAGCGGCCCTTTGCATTATTGTTGCTCTGTTGGGATATCTTTTCCATGTAATATTTCCATTTGACCACTGTAACTTCGTACAAATATAATATATGGCAATGGAAAATATTGTCAAAATCAGACCCCTCACTTCTCAAGACGTTCCCTGTGCCCACTGCACCCCCCCCCCCCCCCCCAATCGCCGGTGGTTCCGTGGTATCATCCACGATGAGTCATTGCGCGCGCACAACTTTCTTATCCCCGATCACAACACAATCTGACATTACATGCAATACACAGTTTTATATGAAAATGAAGATAGTCGTTTGGGAAATACGTTAATCTGTCCTCATTCCAATCACTTCCAAGATGTCTGCAGGCCGCGGGACACGAGATACCGACGCGCTCTTTAAACATGAACTCCGCGCGTTTGCAGATCAAAAGCTGATATAAAGTGAAGTTTTCTACGATTTGGAAGTTGACACCGGTCATTTCAGCACATTGCCACTGTCGAGTCAGACTTCGTGCATCGTGGGATATTTGTTGTAAAGATCTGGAGGCACTGTGAGTTTGGTAAGTGGAAAACATCGACCTGTATTCATATCTACTCAAGATAAATCTGATTTGCTACATACTCAGATATCATTACCATCCATCTTTGTCATCCGCTAAACAGAATTCATCAAAATGTTTCTGCTTTCTTGATCAATACCCATTTTTTTTTATCGTATAGCACTGTGAGCAGAACTACAGAAGGGACAAAGTAATGTGACATACAAAGTAAAGATCGTCACATCTTGCCTTCTTAATAGCTTCATGATCAAGAAAACTTCTCTGTTTATTCAATGAACAGGTGTGACACCTGTTTGATAATTCTCGACAGAATAAGAGGGAATGAAATTCTTGTTGTGTGCATATAGCCATTGTGAAAGATCATATAGAAGTTGTTCACTTTGTCCAAATCATTCGTCCCTTTTGCTCATTGTGTAAAGAAGAATTTAATGCTACAGAATTGCAGTTTTTGGACAGCTTCTTAATTTCGGCAAAACCACATGAACATTTAATTAGGCTTCCATTATTTTTGTTATAGATATAATTTTCCCCTAATTTACCAATGTTGCCTAAACATCTATTTCCATGAAATCAAGGAGGGAATGTTATTCTAATTTGTAATGTATCGTGACTCCCAAAATATACCCAATATAATTGCTTTTATTAGGCAGAAATATTTTGATGTCAAGATCTTCTTTTCTTCATCCGACGATAAGATATATTTGAAACTCTTGAATTTGTTTCACGATAACACAGATTATACTTATCTTTCTCGGAAGCCAGATGTTACATTATCACATTATAAGGTAGAATGTGAATATATCCGAATGAACCCGGAGATTAATTATCATGATTATTGGAGACATATTAATACCATGTTTCTCAATGAAAATTACAATTAGACATTCGTCGTTCATGACTTAAAACCTGATATACGAATTTAAGTGATATTTGGGATCATGAAAATGTAACTATTAACTATAAACTATTTGTTTATTTTGTTTTCCTTGTTTCTAAAGCGCCATGAGCATCTTATGGTGGACCTGTGCGCTATATAAGTAGCCACCATTACCATTATTATTATTATTATTAGCATAATATGCACTTTACATCAAACCTCATTTAATTCAGTTTATTCGATTCTTCATGGAGAAATGTTAATATTTATTAAGCATATCATAGCATGAATCCGTTTATTCCAAAATTTGCGCTTGAAAATGTAAATTTTGGAGGGAAGGGACATTTGAAATAATTCATTCTCTGTGACCAATAAAGCAAATCAAATTAAATTTTCTGCAAAAAAAATGCAAGTTATCAGTTATGATTTTATTCCCTAAAATGACAATTTTCTTTATCGACTTAAAACAAGAATCATCTTTACAAAAGCTTGATTGGAATTTAAGAGGAATGTACGGTAGTGTTGACTATGTGTGTCCCCAGCGTCCTCCGGAAAAAAAAGAATAAGAATTTAGCAACGAAAGAAAAGTTAAAGAAGATTGTAATTTTAGAGTATGAAATTATGATTTATAACTTGCATGTTGAGGAAAATTAATTTTTATTTGCTTCGTTGTGCCCGGAGAAATTGTGATCTTTGAAAAGCATGTTAGAATGCCCTTCCTCCAAGGAGATGTGTTGTCCAATTCAGGTGGAAGAGTTTGGAATAAAAGGAATTAAAAGGACTCTTGACACGCTTTATTGTGTGAACGTGAACGCTGAACCATATTAAATGGAGATTTCTTTAAAATGTAGGTATAAAGTCATATTTTCAGTCATAAATGTAATTTAGATTCGTATTATTACATTTCAAATTATCAATAACAAAAGTCTGATTGTAAATTTTATTAGGACACACGGTACATTAAAGGGGAACCCACCCCTGGAATGAGCGTGCTCCCATTGAATGAAGGAAAAATCAGATGAAAATTAATTTTTAGCGAAATCGTACATTCCGAATTTTCAAACTATCAAATATCACGACCTCTGTCGCTGATGGCGATCCATGCGATCGACAAATTTGACGGAATCTGTGACTACAGTCATATACGACAACTCCCTGTTCATTCTGTATAATAGCATTAGGATAGAAATTCGTTTTTCTGAAAAGTTATCATTTTCCCCCGCTTGAATATGGCGTATAGCTGTATCAATTTTGCATGGTTTGTACGGGGATTTACATCTTTAACCATTAATCTGAATTTTACATTAATCCATTTTATTTTAACTTTGTATACAAAGTGAAGTGGGAGCTGTCCGCTAGTACGTCAAATGACAAAGTTGCCGATCACACAGATTCCCATCAGCAACAGGGATCGCGATATTATTGAGAGTTTGAAAATCAATTACTTTTGAAACGATTGTCCGATTTTGCCTATATTTTCACAACTTGTTAATTTGATATTCCTCCATCCCATGCATGGGAGCACATTAATCCCAGGGAAGGGTTCCCCTTTAAATTCTCTGGTTTTGTGAGCTGTCGAGTCGGTTAGGGGGTGGACCGAATGTTATTTTTTTTCCTAATGTACCCTATCTAGACCATTTTAAAGGTAGAATGGGGAAAGGAAAATTAATGGGAGAAGTCGTATCCAATAGTGTGGTTAAATCTATTTCTATGGTAACGGGTGGTGAAGATAATACATTTCAATAGAAATAATGTAACTTTGGATTAAATTTCTCAATTGTCATAATATTGGTGTCATAGGCCTATTGATTATTTGAGTGAATTAATCATGAATCAATTAATATCGACTGAACGTAGGTCCGATAGTACAGATTCTCAACCTTGTGCATCACACAATTGCATTCCTCAAATGTTTGGGAAATGTATTGGGCAATGGCTGATTGGATAGTAATACTAATTTTATGGGCAATCACACCCAAAGTAGTCTTTAGGTGATTCAAATAACAGTTAGAAATAATTAATACTTACATATGATGCAAATGATATTGAATATAGTTGGAAATGAGGGGGTGTGTGTTTTCCACAGGATCTCTTTGCGTACACTTTGATTAATTCATGCTGGACAACTGACACGGTGGTTAAAGCATACGTAAGGGTATACAAAATCATTTAAATTAGGGATGGATTACTAACCGGGCATGTGTGGCTTCGTGGTAGCGTCTCCTCCGTGAACGGGATGTCCTTGGTTTGAACCTCGGTCGGGATAAACCAAAGACTTTAAAATGGGACCCTCTGTCTTCTTGCTTTGCGCTAAGTTATACCTGTCATTGATATGATAATGCAAAGCTCACTGGGAGAGCACTTTGCAAAAACTGAAGAAGTCACTGCTTGAATTTATCATTACTAGTATTATTATCATCATTTGCATAAATATGAATTGTTTGGCCAACCAAATACCCAAACTCATTTTCTGTCATAAGCTTAGTAGAATTTAACGAGTAGCTGTGTGTATAGTGTGTTGCCAAGTGATGCTAAATAGTTATGTAAACTAATTTCCCACCGTTTCCTTTTCCATATTTTATTATCTCTTATAAAAAGCAGTGCCGATCATCTCAATCACAATGTGATATTTACTGGGACAGAACAAATGTGCTGCAGGAATTTTCGTTCCACCCATTTCAGGGTTATTTCCATGGTAACTATATTACGGCAAAATAATTGAATTTCCTGACTTTGATTCATAAATGAATGATAGGCGCCAAAATGTTAGATCACTTTGACTACCATAATGCTCAATCAAATGAAGGATTAGAATAATGCATTCAGTACTAAAAGCAGAGTACATTGAAAAAAAAATGTTTGCCATTGTTATCATGATAACAGTATATGACATAGAATATTCATATATTTTATGTAATTTGATTGATTTTTCAAAGCTAAATTTGTTTTATTTATTAAAAAATGGGGCATCGGTAGGTTTTGGACAAAGATGGAAATGCTCATTGGGGGAATACGTTGTCGTTAACATGGCAACTGCAATAAATATTGTTTAGGATATCACTTCATACAATGATTATGCTTGCTAAAGACTACTATGTATCACAAAAGTTGACTTTCCATAACGCTTGGGCGAAATATTAAAAAAACCAAGGCGAATTAATTTCTTTTATTAGAAGATTTGTTTAAATTTCTTTTATTCATAAAGAAAAGATGATATGATATAACATTTCTTTTCTTTTGCAAGTGACCAGAATTTTGTGTTCCGACATACATATTAATGCGAGATCTGTTAAAACTAGTTTAACATGTATATAATACTGGAGAAAAAAATAAATCCAAGTAATAATGACACCATAATTTGAGAAAAAATTACCACAAAATTTGGCACTTTAGACTCCTTTTCTGCACCCAAGACTGATCTATGTAGGGTACATTAAAAATAATTTTCTGGTCCACGTAAAAATAGATCCGTCTCACCAACTAGATTGGGTCTTCCGCTTATGAACTTTCATTAAAATCAATATTATTTAATTTGGCAATATCAGAATGTTTAATAACTTTTTATTGAAGGGTGATTCATTATTATGGCTGCTTATTATTTAAGAGGTTCAGTATTCTAAATGATTGCTAATATTCAGACGGTTCACTAATGATAATAATAATAATTATTATAAAAAAAAATGATAGAAGAATGTGCTCATTATTTAAAAAGTTTGACTGTCCAAAACAAATATTAGTAATTTTTCGGAATTAAAGATATTTAGAACAATATTTTACGTGTTTTTGAATAACGAACGTTCAAAACAACAAACATACAACCCCACCATTTACAAAAAAAGTTGAAATGTTGACCTTGCAACAATGAGTGCACCACTGGATGCAATATTGCACCTTTTCCTCAGAGCCAAGTATTCTAGAAAATATTGTTAAATCGCGGTAGCTACAGGGCTCATATCCCTGTCATGAGATACCTCTCCATTCCAAGCCAAACGCTCAAACGACTTAGTTGTAGCGTCGAAACGTCAAAAGGGTTCGCCAAATTTTGCTTGTCAGCTCAGTTGGGAGGGGTGGGTGCACCAAATTTGTGCTCAGCCCCCAGGGTATCAAAATACTGGCTGCGCGCCTAAATTTCTTGGATTGGACGCGATTCAACACGACTGTTTGTTCGGTTAACACTTAACTACCCCTGAACAAAGATTCAATTGGGACTTCTGCGTGACTATTGCTTTAAGTGCACCCAGTATTGCATTATTTCGAACCCCTGTAGATGTACATTTTCTTTCTTTTTCGTATGACCTTGTTTGTTCCAATTTGAAAAATGTTTCTTCGGAAATAAAGAAACAGTCTGTCCTATTGACCATGTCTTCTAATGAAGCCATTATTTCTATAAAAGACTAGTGATGAGTAACTAAAAAAAAAAAGAAAAGAAAAGGGAATAATGCGGAAATAATCGATTTGGAAATGCTCAATGATTTGGTATCAGGATATTTTTACGTTTTGATAATGAAATACAGTCACTTTCTTCTCAAATATATATAACGAAGAAATTGTTTGTTGTAGTAGTTGTCAGTAAACCCATGCGTAAAATGATGTACACGATTTGTTGTATATATTTTCTTCCAAAATGAGAGGATCTTTTGTGATCCAGTTCTTTAAAAGACTCACAAAATTGACACAATATAAGGAAAGCCGAGTATATTTTTATCCCATTTTCATATCAAGTTGCAATCATTTATTAGCCGATGCGGTCATCACACATATCCCAGTTTTCTTCGTGATATTTTACAAGATTTTCTTTAGTGCAAGCGAGATGACTTTCAGACGTCGCGTCGCCAATTCTACTCAACCGAGATTCTGCATTACCATGATTACGGTATGATGACGAGGATCTCACTGATATGATATTACGCGTAAATTACTTCTTGTGGAAAATATTTGGATAGGAAAATACATTAGTTAGGAGGAAAAGAGAGGATGATCGTCCATTATCATTTAGTCCGAGGGGAAATTAACTTGATGAACATGAACATCCATGCAAGTGCACGATTCGGCTGGTTTTTTTTCTTCTAAAAATAGTATTACTTTCAATGTGTATAGTGTTAATTATAAGAAAAAAATGACATGAACAATTACATCAAGGCTTTTCCTTACCATTGTGCGACACAGAAATACTTGCTATCGCCAACATTACTATTACATTCTTACTATTATTATTATTATTATTATTATGATTATTATAATTACTATTATTATCAAATACGATTTCCATGGTATACCATCACCATACAATATCCATAAATTATATGAATTATGAGACTCATCCCCAATTTTCATTGACATTGACCTTAAGTCATTGATTTTTGACATATTCTATGCATGTACCGATTACTGGTCTTATATCACTTGGATACGCTTAAATGCAATTCCTAACATTGTCGAGAATCGAAATAAAATTAAGCTGATTCAGTCGGTGCTATGCTCACATTTCTAAACTTTTGGCCAAAACAAAAATCACCCGAATTTTATGATTTCATCGGCATACTCAAGTCTCTGCAACACCGTGGAATGTGCGGATAACTCTTTGCAATGAACTTCGGCGAGTAGAGCTAGATTGTTTCGCTGGGCCAAAGCAACGCACTTCCTGAACACCGATTTATATCTACACTTATTGGATAGTTTTAGATATACATATTTATAAACAAATAAAACATATTTCCGGTGCTTTAGTATTGTCAAAAATGCCAACAAAAAACCCAGAAAATTATCAGAAAGTGATTTTTTTTAGTCAATATATTTTTAGCATGGATGCTGCGGAAAAAATTTCTTTGGCGCAGAATATTTTACCTTTTGTGTATGACACCAATATATTCTCCGCTTGTTTCAGATTGATAAGAAGTAGGCTGCTCTGCGTGATCAATATTTATAATTGAAAATGGTTAACAAGGTTCAGTTATTAAAATATAGAGAGCAAACGATCATTGAAAGGTATCGAAATTTGGAACATTATTTCAATCTGAAAGCTAATGGAAAACCATGGTAACCAGCCAAAATCATTGCATTCGTTGCCATTGTTCAGGGACCGCGGTGGGGGCATTACATTTTACACGCTCTCATAAGTAAGTAAAACATGACAGCAATTCCAACATAAATGAGACAGATATCTAAACTAACAATCACCACCCATTTTATACCAGGGACACAAATTACATTTTAAGAAATGTCATCCAATCCCTTTTTTTGCGATCCAATCATTTTTAATAGAGCAGGGACACGTTTTGATTAATTTTTATCTTCATGAGAACTTGTATCAATTTCGTATAATAATTTACACCATATTTTAATTTCCGATGCTGCAACTAGTGGAAATTCGTATCAAGGTTTTCCGGTCAAATTATCAAATAAATAAATCGTTGATTGAATTCTAAAGATTTTTTGTAAATGCTCTGTCCCCATTGTTTATTTCTCTTTATCTAACATTTTGCATTTTGTACTCTTCAAAGTAACATTATTTTTTTTCTTTCAACAACAAAAATAAATCACTGGTGTACAGGCCAGCAATTTACAATCGTTATCAAATTACAGAATAAGAAGTACATGAATTAATAATCGAGTAAACAATTTGAAGGAAAAGGGCGCAGCTCTAGAAGCAGAGCGTTCTGGACGAGCCGACAAATACAAAAATTGGGAATACAATACATATACAATACATACTTTATAGAGTAGGGACATGCAGAGAGGCAGTATATGAGAGAATTTCATCATACGAATCTTCCGCGAAAGGATTTCTGAAATGCTTAGACCTCCAAATCTGATCGGAAATTGATGTAACAATTCAATTAGGCCTATCTGATTGCATTATATCTTCCGATACCGGAGAATTATCTTGATTTCATAATGTGTAATATATACCGTGTGCCCCCAAAAAGAATATTTTATTTTTTATTTATTCAAGTTTTCTTTAAAAGG
Organism: Temnopleurus reevesii; assembly: GCA_036244855.1. Classification (NCBI taxonomy): domain Eukaryota; kingdom Metazoa; phylum Echinodermata; class Echinoidea; order Temnopleuroida; family Temnopleuridae; genus Temnopleurus; species Temnopleurus reevesii. Next base: position 92,305 of record BQKZ01000083.1, read on the forward strand.
AAGGGTGATCTCATTCAAGCCACATGGCATGCTTTGCAAGAGAGCCCTGCCAAAACATAAAGTACAAATATATACGTATAACATAGCATAGGAAAACATAATGAATACACCTCTAGGACTTAGGTCATTTACAACTCTAAAATTCATAGATGATTCTAAATTATGTATAGAATTATGAACCCGAGCCCAATTCCTAGAGTGAAGAGACCCTCTTGTATTTTGTTACTTTTTTTCGTTTATACACGCCTCGTTGAAAATAATCCATGATGATAAAGAATGTATTACAACGTGCATTGAGGACTAAATGAAGTAAAATGAAATGATAAATAATACGTAAGTGGCTGAATAGTTTGTTGAAAACCATTTTATAACATATATTTGCCATAACTTGTTTGGTTTGTTACATTATGGTGTATGCATACCGCACAAATAATCATCCCTTTCTGTTTATTTTCCGTCACCTATAGTTTTCTACTTGACTTTCTCGCCTTCCCTTCACCCCTCTCAACCTTCACACTTCTCTAATCCCTTCATTGTTTTGTCCCACTGGCTTGTCATCTTTCTTTTGTTCAAGCATTGGAGTTCCTTTATTCTTCCCTCCTTGCTCTGTGATTGGCTGCCCCTCACATCCTTTTCATTCTTTCTCTTCACCTCCATGTTGAGCTTTTCCTATGCTTGTGCATTTACCTCATTTCCTTGTCATTTTGCTTATGATTACGATTCTGCTAAGATAGAAAGCTCAAGCTTTTTTCTTACTTCATTTTACTCCACAGCTCTCCATTCTCGGATAAGCAGTTTCGGCAGTTCTCGTTATTAGTTTTCCTTCATATCAGCCCGCTGAATTGCAGCGATGACCACGCCACCATCGTACGACTTGTCGTCGTCTCTTGACACGACCTCGGCGATGTCCAACCTGATGACGGACATCGTAGCAACCTTAAACACTCTAACTCTGGTAGGGAATGTGACGCCCTCAGCGCTGAGCCCACGAAGCATGATTGTGCCTGTGTCAAGGTCTACCTTCAACTACCTCACAGTGTACACAGGTCTTCTCACTATCTTTGGTATCCTCAATAATGGTATCGTCATGGTTCTCTTCGCTCGATTCCCATCCTTACGTCATCCTATCAATAGTTTCCTGTTCAATGTTAGCCTGAGTGATCTTATCATCTCCTGTCTGGCCTCGCCGTTCACATTCGCGTCTAATTTCGCTGGTCGCTGGCTTTTCGGTGACATTGGATGTACCCTTTATGGATTCCTCGTCTTTGTCGCAGGTTAGATAAATTTCATAAACTCAATATTCATTTCTTCAGCTTTTCAAAAACAAATGTAACAATTACATAATCGCATAAACAATGCATGCCAAAATACTGATAAGGTAATCATTAATTCCGCTGCTAGATTAAAGCAGCATTCCATCCTTTTTTGTTTTGTCCGCGACTTGCCGACTAAAAGCTAAGGGGCAAATCGATTATATTTTGCTAGAAGTATATACCATGTTTGTTCTCTTGAGTATGATAAATGGTTGTATCCTGCATATTTGAAATGTTAATTTACAATTTTGAAAAAACGTATTACTCCTATAAACATTGAAAATGAGTGTTAACTTAGTTATTATAGAAATATACAATGACTCTCGAGGTTCTGGTTAAAACTATTCGCACGAATGAACATCGGATAGTACCATACTCCCGAGGGCCAACGGCCCGAGGGAGAATGATACTATCTGATGCTCATGAGTGCGAATAGTTTTNTTCTCTTGAGTATGATAAATGGTTGTATCCTGCATATTTGAAATGTTAATTTACAATTTTGAAAAAACGTATTACTCCTATAAACATTGAAAATGAGTGTTAACTTAGTTATATATGTATATTCTGTATTTCAAGAAGCATAAACTACTCCGTCAGTACTAGACGTTACAAGTCTTATATGGTTGTAATATCTCGTATACGCCTTATAATTATTTACATCATCTTTAATAACCCTTCCAAGCTGCATTTCAAACACACTGACAAGTTAATCCACTATTCATTTCCATAGACTTTAAAGGATCTGTAACTAATTTTCTATTTCATCTAGTTTATATGAAATCCTCTAGTGATCTTTACTATACTGTCCGTGGAAGCTTTTCGTTATCATTTCAATAATTTGTATTTGTGTACCGTGTACATGTATGGGCAAATAAGATGAAGGCGTTAAAAGTTTTTTTTTGTGTGTGTGTGTGTGTTCGTAATTTGAGGGGCGCAATTCAGCATTCGAAACTTGATGAAGTCAATTTGGAAGTATTTCTCCATGAAAATCTCCCGGGATTCCATCTAATGACAACCCATTTATCAATCATTACCCTACAGGGACCGAACAAATCACAATCTTAGCTGCTCTATCCATCCAACGATGTATGCTGGTTGTACGACCCTTCACTGCACAGAAGATGACGCACAGATGGGCTTTGTTCTTCATCTCACTCACATGGCTTTATTCTTTGATCATCTGTCTACCTCCGCTCTTTGGATGGAGCTCCTACACTTATGAGGGCCCAGGCACAGGTACAGTGTTAACATAATAGACGAATCTAAAAGCAAAAGAAAGTGCACTAAATCCCATCATAAAAATTAATGCAATTGGGGATATGCTGGCCTTAAAATTTGGAATGCTCGACTATACTATTTTTCTTAGAGACATAAACGAAAAACGAATGAATTCATGATAAAATTAAGTGATTATTATGCACTCTAGCTCGAGTTTGGCAAAATAGTTGGAATCCGTGAAACAAAGCATTGACAAACGTTCAAATTTCTGTTGAATTAAAGAGATTTTTCTGGCTAAAAGCACTAAACTACTCCTATTACCAATAAATATGACAATAAAAATACTAATAAAAATATAGTACTAATAATCGCTATTATTATGATTATCATTTTCATCATAAGTAATATAGTAGTATTCGCAGTAGCAGGAATGTGATTATCTTCATTATCCTTATCATCAACATCTTTGTCATTATCCTCATATTTGCAGCATGTTCTGTAGAATGGACTTCGCCAACGCCTGGAAATAAGAGTTACATCATCTTCATCTTCACCATGGTGTTAGTCATTCCATTTGGCATCATTATCTTTTCATATGGACTCCTCGTCTATGCTGTCAAAAAGGTTAATACAAGGGTCAACATTTCAATGTATTTTCGTATTTTTAGGATAATATAGGCCGACCTTTTCTTCATCGCCTTCTCTCTCCATGATTTATGTTTCTTATTACTGACGATCGATAACCCTGTTATCTGGTATATATATTCCGCTCCATCGAGCATTATCAAATGTGCGATAGCCACGGTCACATCTTTATCTCTTCATCAAATGTACCATGCATTCGTTATGAAAATGAAGCAAGCATTATAAACATGAGAGGTGAAATAGTTCACAAAAGATCTTATGATGAATATAACAATTTACTTTGAAACACCTGTGTAAAGCGCCTTGCCCGGTAAACTTTAAACCAAGAAAAACCAATGTCGTACCATGATCATTCAATTTCATCCGGATTGTGATTGTGAATATAATTAAAGATTCATTTTCAGTCATTGGTAATCAATAAATCGGCGAGTATATTGCTTTTTTGCCCTAGCAATTTGAAAGAAATAACATTGCTTTTCGTCAATGATAATATTGAATTCGATCGTTCGTAAACATTTCCGTGTATGATATGCTTGCTTATTCAGATATCTGCAATAAAGTCATGAAAATGATTAACAAAAAATAGAAATTATAATCGGGGAAGGTTTGGGAGATGATGTCGTTCATACTAGCTCTATTATCTATGGTATTGCCATGAGTGTGGTTTAGACGGGATGCTGTACAATAATAATAATAATAATAATAATAAACGGCTTTTATATAGCGCTTAGAATTCTCTAAGCGCTCTACAATTGCAGCATTATTACCCTGGCTTTAGCCCGGCAGCCACTTCATTAGCGCACTTGGCGTTTCAAAAAATAAATATTCCTACCAGGTACCCATTCACCTCACCTGGGTTGAGTGCAGCACAATGTGGATGAATTTCTTGCTGAAGGAAATTAACGTCATGGGTGGGACTCGAACCTACGACCCTTCTGGTTGAAAGGCGAGAGTCATGACCACTACACCATTTCGTAACCATTTCGTAACCATTTGTCCCAAATAATTTATAATTTCAAATTTGACATTTGTATGGAAATGATCGTAGGTTTGTAAAAGACAAAATGATCTAAATCAAATGAATGAATATTTTGAAATATAAAACAGATGTTATCTTTCAAAAAGTATTAATTTGTTTACTGCTCATAAATTTGTTTCACCATTGATCATATTTCTAAATTCTATTCTTCATCATTTTCCTGTAGATTTCACAGACGCAGGCTGCTTTATCTTCAGAAGCCAAAGAAGATCGTAAAGTAACCAAGATGATTTTCATCATGATAGTAGCTTTCGTCGTCACATGGGCGCCCTACGCAGGCTTTTCACTCTACGTTGCCTTTGGGAAAAACGTCGTGGTAACCCCTGTATTGGGAACATTGCCATCCTTCTTCGCAAAGCTCTGTACCGTCCACAATCCAATTATCTATTTTCTTCTTAATAAACAGGTAGGAATTGTGTTTACACACTGGAAAAATGTTAAGCGAGTAGTTAATACGACCAACTTTTGGCGATGTTTTTCTCATTTGGAAAGTGTTTATGCTCAATGAGTGATAATGATGATATATGTTAATACAATGTGTTGACCAATATCGTTATTGCAATATGGAACATAAGATTCACTCGCGACTCTTTTTATATAATCATACAAAACCATCTTCTTTTAACAAATCCGTTTGTCTTGCCTAACAGTAAGTGAAGTTGACAATTAGCCTGATAATAAGGCAAGTTTTGCTTCACAAAATATTGAGGAAAAAGATTAGCAAATAGTTGGTTGGGTAAACTTTTTGCCCAACACTTTTTACAGTGTAAAACTATTTGTTTTGCTTTATTTTGTTATCGAATACCGGTAGCTTTTTTAGAATAAAGTTTCTTCTTTATCATGTTTATCAAATTGATGAACAAGATGACACGTATGACGCCAAATTCACCTCCTCTTGACTCTAACAATGAATTTAAAAATCAAACAATGGAAATGCTTTTCGATAATTTTATCATATTATCAATTAAATATTAATTGAAGAACACATATCATATTTTGAGATATTCGTCGTAAAGTAATGCATGTAACCGATTCTGTCTGAAATCGGTCCCGTGATAAAGTCCCATTTATGACGATAAAGAAAATATCTTCATGTACGAGGACGAGACCGCAAGCATGGCAAGTGGTTGCGCAGGCATGCTAGAGAGGACTTGACAAATTCTTCAATAGTTGACAAATTATTTTATCGCGTTCACATTTTCGTACTTTCCGCATCATCATGATCCTAGATCTCAATCATCATTATGAAAAGGACATCAAATTCTATCAAAACCGAGTCTGGATTAAGTTTAAACCTGTTATTATTCTTTTAACTTTGTTGCAACAAACCTGTGTGATGTTACCAAATTAAATATCATTTTCCTTGTTCTTATTACCTTATTAACTTATTCCATTATCCATGTATAGGGCGAAAATATTAGTATTTCTATATCTTTATTCGTCCTTCTTTCGAAGCGCTTAGGGACTTTCCCCGTGCGCTATATAAAAAACGTTCATTATTATTATTATTTTGAAAAGAACATCAATCTTTATGTCAAAGCAGGAATAAAAACATAATTTCTAACGCTTAAAAAACAAATTCGACGTTCGTTTGTTCAAGAGTTGACGTCAAAATTTAAAAAATGGGGTCCGTAACCGACGATTGTTTTTTCTCATGAGTTGATGTTTAAAATGATTTTTGATGTTCTTTTTCAGATAGATAATAACTTCATGACACCAAGAGTAAAAAATGGGAAAAGGGACATTCAAGACATTCATGAATATACATAATCTTGTATTTTTGTTTTACTATTGCCAGTTCAAGGACGCACTGATAAGGCTCATATGGTGCGGCGAGAATCCATTTGATCGCGAAGACTCTGACCACGACGGACACCGACGTCGACCAATCGGTGATCGAGCTCAAGCGACCCGCGCTGGACGAGCTCGAGCTTCAAGCTTGCCTACAGCAACATCCATACTTGATATTCCTCAGGCAGCATCTGCCATAGCACCATCTACAAAGCCATCCCAGCAGAAAACAGGCGTTGATGACGGTGCTTCGACATCAAAGAGAGTCTTTGAAATATCATCAAACGTTGAGAAGTTCGAGATATCAGAGAAACAAAAAGCAACGACGTCGGATTCAAAGGGGTCCTCGTCAAGTATGCATAGGAGCGAGAAAAGAAGGATGAAAAATCAGGTTGTACCTTTAACCCCTGTTGACAATTGAGAGACGATTAAGAGGAGATAATAAGAGGATAGGATATATAAATTTAATATATATGATATATTTATTACTATTTTGACAAGTTTAATTCTTGACGTAAATTGACATTTAAGTGATCAGAAAAGCAATATTTGATGTGAGCTGTTTACGTATTTGGGATCTTACCCATTTGGTGACGTTTTCTGTTTGTGCGACTTTTATTTTAGTTCAAACTAAACACAATATGTTTTGCGCCTCTTTTTTATTAATTCATTTTGAATAATTATGTGTTTACTTCTCATGATGGATACCGAAATTATCATATATTATTGTCTATACATTGAAAAAATACTCGCTTTAACGTGATTTGTGTATGTTTTTTTTTTACAGTGCGTCAAAATATAGCTTAAAATATATCAAATAGTTTAAAGATCGTGTATATAATATGTGTCTCAATAAAAAAATTACAATCCGATTTTCGTCATTCATAATTTGAAGGGAATTAAGGAATATGAATAATATTTCACAATTTGAAACAATAATTTATCATTAACTTTTTTTTTTCAGAAAACCCCGTTTAATATAGATCCCCTTCTTTAAAAAAAATGAAGCAAATTTTAGCGCATAATTCAAGTTATAAGTTACATTTCCACATTTTAAAATTACAATTCTATTGATTTAATTCTTATCTAATTTTAAAACATATCATTGCAATTTTGTAATTGTGAGGGAGGGGACCTACGGTAAAGTCCATCGTGTATGTCCCATGGGTCCAAAATCAGACTTTTGCAATCCTGAAATTCAGAACAGCAATTAATCAAATAATTATCGTAGAACATGAAAATGTAACCAATGAACGGTACTTTACGGTAAATTTAGTCCGATTTGTTTCATTGGCTTCGGAGAGAACGGGGATATTTTTAAAGTATTTACAAGTATTCAGACGTACCCTTCCAAGTCTTGGAAAGGGATGTGTTCTCCTTCGTTCACAAGTGCAAAGCCTAGAAATGGAGAGATGACATGCTTCATAAAAATCCACATTTCTCAAATGGGTTTCAATGTTAGATGTCTGTGCAACAATCTATAATTTCATATCATTAAACATCATTTAGATTCTGTAATAATTCTTAAAGATTTCAATGACGAAAATCCGATTGTATCTGTTTTATTGGGACACATTGTAGATGCTCCCACCTATTACATTGTGTTACCTTCTATTCCAGCTTGTGCGAACACTGATCCTTTTGGCCCAGGATGTTGGAAGATGCTTTGAAATACACGTCTTAACGAATAAGATATGATCTAAAGCAAGTAATCATTTTAATTGACCCCGATTTAAGATTCTTTTTTAATCTTTGCCTTGATGATGTCATGCTGGTCCGAGATTTTCGTAATATTTTCTGATGGATTTATTGATCTTATTCATTTATGAAAGGATAATAAACGAAAGTGCGCTTATGCAATACGAACTTTCTTGAATATTAGTGATAATAATAGTATTAACAATAATACTAATAATAATAGTAATAATAATAATAATAATAATAATAAAAATTATGATGACGATGCTGATGATAATAATGATAGTAATGATAAATGTCATAATGATGATGATAATAACTATAATAATAACAACAATAATAATAATAACATTTATAAAGCGCATATATACTAAGAAATATTTCATTACCTGGCTAGAGCACGGCTGCCTTATTTGGCGTATCTTTGCATTCAAGTAATTTCTTCATGCCGCAGTACCCATTTACATTACTTGGGTTGAGTGCAGCACAATGTGGATATATTTCTTGCTGAAGGAAATTAACGCCACGGATGGGATTCCACCCGTGATCCTGTGGTTGAAAGGCGAGTCAGATCCACTACACCACGACGATTTAATTTTCCGTTTTGTTCTTAAAATTTCTTTGCAAAAGTGTAATAATTTTACCCCTTTTAGATTTTTACTCTCCTTAAGTCATTTATATAAGTCAAAATATTATGTAAGTCAAAAAAGAGCTTGAGCTTTCGATTCTAGCAGAATTCTGCTAGGATCGATAGCTGAAGCTCTTTTTTTAAAACTCATTTATACTCCACAGCTCTCCATTATCGGATAAGCAGTTTCAGCAGTTCTCGTTATTTAGAATATTACATGTATCTACTTATAATTGATGTTGATGAATTCTAGTAAACCACTATGGCCGCTTTATATTACTTTAGATAACATTTTAGATCAAAATTCCCCCTCGATTTCATTGTTATTATTTGGTTGCTGATTTTTCTCTCTATTTCCTATTGATTTATTCATTCATTTATTCAATTATCAATGTATTTATCACATGTAAGTCAACATGATGTGATTATAAAGTGGTGAAAACAAAGAGGCCTTGCAATAACTATGTTAGAGTTTTCATTTTTGTGTCCATATTATAGTACTGACACACAGTGCTGTTTTAGCCAGCGTGGGCAAGACTTTGTAATATTGACTGGGTTATTAGTATGTTATGCCAAGGACTTATTACACGTGTATAGCAATTCCTTGGTCTTGCACAATACGCAAAAACCGGCTGTTCCTCTTGTAAATAAACTTCCATAATTACGTCGTAAATATTGAATGAATAAAATTTCGTGAATATTTATTGCTGCATGATAATGAGAAACCTCACACCTTTCTGAATTGAAGTTGAATTTGTATACTCAAATTTCTGACTATAATTATGAAGGGAAAGAATTTGACTTGATTTTTCGTAAATCGCCTGATGTAAAAACTAATACAAAATTTGATAGGAAGCTCATTCACTGTACTGTACTCGATTATTTAATTACCCATGAAATGATATTGCAAGAAGTTTAGGGTGGGAAAAAGAGGTCTTATAAAATCAGCATTCCATGTTATTTTATGAAATACAAAGGATATTACGCTAGCGCATAAGCCTTTTTCATAATCTTTATATCAAACAGTTCTGCAAACATTACTGTATGATGGCGGTAGTCTTTATTTACAGGAACGTGACCATATAGTCCTACTTGGTCACATCGCTAGGTCCTCAAAAAAAGCTGTGCAAGTTTATCGATGTGTGCTGACGTATATACGTCATTCATCCCAGATAAACGAGCTATGAAATATAATTATGTAAGTCATAGGTTCGTTGACACACTATCACAAATGTTACTCGAAAGTTATTTAGAAGTCGAAATCGCAGAGAAGTTATTAAATTATTTCTTCCAGCGCAAACTATCCCCGACGAACAAATATTTGCATCCCTCAAACATATAAGTCTGATATGAGCCGTTGACTAAAATAAGAACACTTTAGAAAACAAAGTTATGGTCATTTATACTTTATATAAACTATATAGTATTGTAAGTGCAGCATTTCACTATTGTTTCAATTGTGCATGGATTGTCAAAAGACATGAAAGTGGATTTTGTATGCTTTTTATACGTTAAGAAGCGTCTTGTGGTACTGTTCATACAGCCAACGTTACAGATAAAAAGCCCTAAGATAAAAATATTCTGTAATTTACCTTTACATGAATTTGAGAAACCCACGAGTAAATAATGGATCGTTCCATAGAGCATCTGATTTGTTAAATAAAATGGGAAGTATCATTGTCAAATGCCTATCTAAAAATAACTTCCGTTCAATGTAAATTTTGCCGCTTTAAATACTTTGTTCAAAGAAAAGCATGTATTTTAATTATTTAATCCATATATACAGACTGAAACAACAATGTATATACAAAAAAGGAATATTTTCCAAATATATCAAGTTCATAAACATTTTAAAACTTTTCCCGTTTTGCGTCGATGAATTTACTGAAATGAGCAGTCATAAGATTTCATAATGTTGTAAAGAAAAAACTTTTTGTTTTATACAAATTCTAGAAAAATCATGTAAATTCCATTCATTTCCTTAAAAAGGATAGTTATTTAATTAGTACCTTTCGAATGTTATGAAAAAGAAATAAATTCGGTCCTCTTTGAAAATCGTATTTTAGGGGGAGGGGGCAATGGGCGTCGCGTCGATGTATCTTAATTTTTATGGGATGGATGGTTTTGAGAAGTCATTCGGTATATATTTTGCATGTGTTGTGATTTTTTTTTAACAATAAACATTTTCTGTTTCAATACTTATTTTGCTAATTTCCATACAAACAGTCACGATACATATCCATCGACAACTTTCTTTCTATATCTTCTCCAACTATCTCATGTTATTTCATCTGTGTTGAAACATTCTTGAAATATTTGTTTTTCGATTTTGTAGCTGGCCAGGTGAATTGTTTTTCGATCATTTTCTTATCTTGGAAGGCATGATATATTAAAAAATTGCTACCAACATTTATCATTCGTTTTTATTATTTTCCTATAGATTTCTCCAGATTTGCACTATTTAATGGGTACTCTCTATCTTCAACTAGAATTTCTAAAAGACTGCTCTTTTATTTACCATACCATCTTAGCCGTCGGGATCTAACTCTCTCTATTTTATTTCTGTTTTTTTTTAATTTAGATTATTCAATTTTTCTTTTCGGTTCACAAAAAAGGAGTTAGCGTTTGGGTATCCTTCGATTGATGTTGCCATGTGATGGTTGTGGCATATCTTGTAAGATGTCTGGTTGACAGGACGGCAGCAGAACGTCTTCTTCAGGTGATTGTTGGTCTTCCTCTGGGATTCGACGGATCAGGAGACAAAATGGCGACGAGATCAGGATTGCGATCGCCAGACTCCACATAGTCCTGTTAAAAAGAGGACATAGCAATCATGATCATGTATGCGCCTTCTTGAAACAAAATTTAGTCTATTTCTGAAAAATAGCAATGTCATGATTCAATACGCGTATAATTGTAAGAGCATAGGTTCCAACTTTTATCATACAAAGGAGAGTTGATATTGAGGAGTTATTCTCGATTGCCGGACGTCAAATCATCTTTTCAAAATAGGAAATAACAACCATAAAATAAAATATAATCTATTTTTTTAAAATAATAATAGTAATAATAATAATAATAATAGTGGCTACTTGTATAGCGCACAGGTCCACCTTTCGGTGCTCATGGCGCTTTAATTGGAATAGAAAAGTTAATGAAGACAATACAAATGAAAGTGAATATACTGGACACAAACAGGTATTGAAATATTATGATGAAACAAACAAGTAGGTTTTAAGATGGGATTTGAATGCTTCTGTTTAAGATAGATGGCGTAATTGGGGATAATGGCTATGTCATGATTCAATACCCTTGACACCGTATGATTAATAAGAACACCCACCATAATATGCAGATTCCGACTTAAATGATAAAAAGGAGGGTTGAGATGGAGTTCCACTAGTTAAGTATAGATCTGTAGATATAACGTTGTTTAGAGATAACCCCACTCAGAAATTAATGTACTTTATCACCTTGCAGGCTATATGCTTTACAATTCTGCTTGTTTTTAGTGTATTCTTTAAATGTACTTCAAAGCCTTTCCCAATTTAATCTTCTGACTTTAAAAATCTGACTTAATTAAATGTAGGATCCCACTAAAAATCTCAGCTTGACAAACGTGAACCGATCAATCAAAATATCATTTCCTAGGCTATGATTAACATAACTAATGCAACTGTATCCGATATTGAGATTATGATTCAGTATCAAAATCAAATTAGTTGAAATAGAAATCATCTCTTTTCAGGACGATGCCTCACAATCTAGCATGGACTAAGGGTGACATTTAAAGGACTTACTGCCATGTAAATTTGACACAATGATTACGAATAACACAGATGCACATAATCTCTTAAATGTCACGAATTTGAAAAGAAAACGTACCAATTAAATCCGATATATGTCACAATAGTACCAGAAGTTAGTGTACCTGAAAGAGAATAAGTGGTTCAATGATAATTTGGGTTATCTGCTTCTGAGTTGCAATTGCAGACTGTACGAACAGACTACACACAAATGCTGTTCTTGACGACCATAAACCTCACCACTGCTCGCCCGACATAGTAGCAAGTGATGTATGCAAACTGGATTTAAAATATTGTAGTTCAATAAGCCGGTTTACTAATTATTTCAAATGTAGTACATGTTTCTTTGTATTTCGGTGCGTAAAAAATAAAAATACAACAGTTTTCACACATTACTTGTTGCTATATCGGGCAAAACCCTTGGTCTAAAGAGAATGTATAAAAATTGTGTTCTTTTAGTAAACTTACACCTATCAAAGAATATTGCATAACTTGTTCGTTAATAGAAAAGTCTATATAGATTTCAATATATCAGTAAACCAGCCTTATAACTAAAAACCCGTCCTTCACGAAGTTGCATGAGCCAAAGGTAATTGTAAACGATACCAAATCATTAAAATGTACTCTTCTAAGTGAATTTCAATAACATTGATACCCTTTGAATGATTGTTGGAATATCTCTGTTTTAATGCAGCTCTATTAATTTGCCATTTCGTGAAAACGCGGTTTATCTTCGAAATTACTGAGCCTATAGCAGAAAGATGGGAAGAGTATTAGTCGGGTTATCATTTCTTTAAATATAATACCTGTACAGTCCTACGTACTTAACACATGAAAATGTATTTCCCGTCTTGAATGCAGGCAAATGTATACAAACTGTAAAGGTGTGAGCAAAATGCAGTTTAACGTAGTGAAAATTAGGAATGTCCAGTGCCTTGAGTCGTCAGCTTTGTCGGAAACTGTGACGTCGTGTCCAACAACTCTGCTTTCATTCAACAAATGTAATAGTTAGGCGGTTTAGCTCCAATATTATGAGGAATTGTGCACTTTTTGATAAAAGCACCAAATTTGGCACACATGTACATTTTCATGCTACGAACATTTTCAGATATTGGGCCACTCAAAATTCCGTCTCCAAGTCGGCCATTTTGGATTTCAAAATGGCCGCCATTCGAAATTTACATTTGTGACTATCTCTGGCTCCAATAATGCTATCGACTTGATTTTGGTGCCTAAATGTATGTTTTTATGGGCAAGGAATCCGATGGTAGCAATCGCCATAGCGTATTTTCTACCAATTAGCCGCCATATTGGATTTCAAAATGGCCGCCATGTGAAATCGACATTTGCGAATATCTGAGGGTGTGATAATGTCAATGACTCAATTCTTGGATCTAAATGTATGTTTTGGGGGCTG
>BQKZ01000083.1:116610-145815 GCA_036244855.1 Temnopleurus reevesii
GAGAGAGGGGGAGAGAGAGAGAGACGGCGAGATGTCATATATGATGTTTATAAGAAGATCATGAGGAGGGACGATTTCAAAAAGATTAGTTTTCAATCGAACGGATTGATTCTAAATCCCTTAGGCTTATGGTCTGAGAAAAAATAGTGCGACTTTGCATCTTTAAGGGTGCAAAATATTGCAACACTTTTAGTTTACAATGTTGCACATTTTCATAAAGATGCAATTAAAACGCTGCAGTTGTGGAGTTCTTTGTGTGTCATGAAGTTTTACTTCATTCCGAGTCAGACGATCTACCGAATGAGCTGAATACATTTTGATTTTGCCGATTATATTGTTAACAAATGTGTGTAAACTGATAAGGTGAACATATTAAAGATTGATGGGATAGATGATAATAATAATAATGTCTTATTTACCCAGGTTAGCCACATTCAGCTCTAAACTAGCTGCTCTTCCAGCGGGCTCTGCATAACATCAAGTCATTATAACCCTTCTCCTTTCATAAATGCCGAGCGCCTGGCAAGAAGGCAGATGGTCCCATTTTTTTTTATAAGTCTTTGGTATGACTCGGGGATCGAACCCACGACCTTCCGTTCATGGGGCACACGCTCTGCCACTGAGCCACACAATGAATAGATCATTAAGTATTATCCCACACAGCACTCAATATGTGGCATATTCCGCGTTATGTCTTCTTACGCGATTGGGTGTAATGATATTCGTGCATGAACTATCTACGAAGTTGAAAACAATGAAAATATAACTATGGAAAAGTGATTCTCATGATTCGATGCATTTTTTAAAAATCTAAGGCCTCTATTCAAGGTTTCATATTAGTACACCAACAAATCAAATTCATTCCTTTTTATATGAAGTTTTGCATATTATTTACAAAATGTTGTTATGTTTCGCTTGAAAGGTGTACCTTGTTATAAATTCCCATTCTTTAAAAAAAGTGTTTATGGGACAGCCCCATAGGTGCCACATGCACTGGACCATATAGAAAGAAAAATATTGACAATACGACCCACTTTTCATAGTTTATTTTTCTTTGTCAGTAATCAGGGTAATATATAGCCTTTTATTAAATGATTTGGCAAATTGATTCCCAAATTTGTTAAAGATCATTGTTTCTTTACCATCAAAGTCAGTCAAGCTAATCATTAAATAGAGTAAACTATTTAGGAAATTCGACCTATTTTCATCTTTTTAAAAATAATAAGTGAACCATATATATACAGTTCACGTTAAATCATGTTAAAAACAAACTGCATCTGCGAGAAAATCAAGATGCTTCATTTATCAAATAATGAATTGATGGCGAATATGTTATCAATGTGCGTTTATCAGTGTTTATGAGTTTCGCCGTTCACTGTATTGCGCTTGCTATTACCCACGCACCAGCAGAGAAAGTGCGTTCTCGATATATTGAAATCATGAAATGAGATGAAACAAAGGAAAATAAGTAATTCCAACTCGACGAGTAAATACCAATTTCCTCAATCGTGTAAATGTGGCTTGGATGGTTAAGCGGCACTCCCCGTTAGTAAGAATGTTGTGGGTTCGAATCCCAGAGTATACTCGTGAAACTTTTACGCGGTTTGAAACATTTTTTTTTCTCGATTGCCCCTCAATTCGCATGGGTATGAGGGCCTAGATGTCTTTATTTGGGATGTAAACTATTCGATTAAAAAGTAGTTTGTCATACATTCCCTCGCCATCCATGCATGTAAGGCCATGAATTTAGTTTCCAAAAAGTTGAGCGTGCTTGGAGCTCACTGACAATTAGGTTCTTCTCAGATTCGTTAAATTTAATAATTGTTTAAAATCTAATTCCGAAGGTTTGCTTGTGTTTCAAAGTACAAAAAAGGCCCTTATGTATGTATGTGGGTGAACGGGTGAACGAGTGTGTTTGAGTGTGTGTGTGTGTAGGTGTGTGTGTGCGTGTCTCTGTGCTTAATCATAGTTTAAACATTTTTGTTACGTTCAATAACAAACATCTTTGGCAGAATACACATTTCATTAAATGGACAGGATGCATTTTCCTCACTTTCCATCTTCTCGCAACATAAATTTCCTCTTTGAGATCTCTTGTAAAATTTGAACATTTTCCTTTGTTCAACATTTTAAATGCTCTGGGATGTGTTTCATAAAGACCTTCGCAGATCCCCGTATGACTGTACGCACGTCTGGTGACCCTTTCTCACACACGATTCAGCGACAGGAGTTATCAGTGAGTGAGAGGAAGTTCAACAGTCGTTCGTATAGTTGTGATCTACGTATATCTTTGAATTTATGAAACATAATCCTGGGGGTGTTTCATCAAGATTTGTCGCAGCGACAAGGAGTCATTTTCCGACAGTTCCCATAGCAACTGTCAGCGATAGTGCTTTTCATCCAATCACAATCAAGGAATTTATCAGTGCTGACTAATTGTCTCGCGACAAATCTTGATGAAACACCCCCCTGGTATAATTAGTTAGATGGCTAATTCACAGGGGCGGATCTAGCTTTTTTCCAAGGGGGGGTTTGAGCCAACGACGATGCGGAGCATCGTCCACGAACCGCGAAGCGGCGAGCCGAATTTTCTGCTATTTTGAACCCCTGTAAATGATGTTATCCTGCCATCTACTAATGCAATGGAGACCATAAAAAGCAGTCCATGATAACATATNATGGTAGCAATCGCCATAGCGTATTTTCTACCAATTAGCCGCCATATTGGATTTCAAAATGGCCGCCATGTGAAATCGACATTTGCGAATATCTGAGGGTGTGATAATGTCAATGACTCAATTCTTGGATCTAAATGTATGTTTTGGGGGCTGATGAATCAAATGATAACAATATGCATTGTATTTTCAACCAATAGACTGCCATATCGTATTTAAAAATGGCCGTCATATGAAATCATACAATCTTAACCTGGGGCTGAGTTGCCAATAAAACAGTGTAGTGAGGCGGCTTGAAATTTGTGATACAAGCACCAAATTTGGCACTTAGGTACTATATTATGTTTTAAACACTTTCAGATATTGGGCCACTCGGAATTCCATCTTAATGTCCGCCATTTTGGATTTCAAAATGGCCGCCATTTGAAATCTACATTTGCACTTATCTGTTCGAGAAATGCTGCTATTCAATTCATTCTAGTGTCTAAATACATGTTTTCGGAGGCAAGGAATCCAATGGTAACAATCTGCATTACATCTCATTAACCAATGGGAGGCCATATTGGATTTTAAAAAGGTCACCATTAGAAATCTACATTTGTACTAATCTGTGGGTGTAATGCTGCAAGAAAATGTGGACTCAATAATGGGGTCATAAATATATGCTTGTGGAGGCAAGGAATCCAATGGTAAAAATGTACAATACATAATTTTAACCATTGGACAGTCATATTGGATTTCAAAATGGCCGCTATTTGATTTATGTTTGCACTCATCTGCGGGTTTCACGCTTCTGTTGAATTTATCCTGGTTTTTATATATGTTTCGAGAGGCAAGGAATCAAATTGTAATGAAATGCATTGCACTTTTTTTTATCTAATTAGATTTCAAACGACGGCCATTTTGAAATTCAAAATAGCTGTCATTCGAAATCTTAATTTGCACTTCTGTCAGTGTTTGTATAATGGCGCTACTGACTTGATTTCCATGTCTATATGTAAATGTTCGTAAGAGGGCAAGTAATCAATTGATAACAATCTGCAATATGTGTATTCTTTTAACAATATAGAACTGTTGAATTTATGGTATACAAGTATTTTACCAATAGACTGCCATATCCAATTTTAGAATGATGATAATGATGATGATGATGATGGCATCTTAACAGCGCCCGTGGCAATTACTCGAAATAATGTCTTACAAATTTCAATGTCCTAATCAATACTGTGGGTCATATTTTGGTCAAATAAAAATCTCAACGGATTAGGGAACAAATAGGTCTAAGTTAGGTAGGACTTGAAGGTTTCTTGGTTCTCTGCTCTCCTATCTTTGGGGGAAGGCTGTTCCCGAAAGATTTGGTCCAGATGTGTGAAGTCTCTCTCACCCCAGTTTTTATCGCTGGGAGATTCCCACTCAACAATGCTTGGACTGCTAATATGAGACTTCATGATGGCTTGTGCCAAGATAGGAGTTCTGATCGAGCTTCTTCTGGTAGCCTGGTTCAGACATTGACCTAACCCAGTGGTTTGATTGTGCGAGTTTTGGAGTATCCAACTCCACACATCTTCTCTTTGACTTCTCTTGACCATCATGTATCGCCGAAACTGCCTCCGTTGATGGGAGCAGCATTTCTTTAGTCCTTGCATTTACAGGTTTGAGCATACAGTATGATCTCTCATTGCTCTGACGCAGAGGACAACTACAGCAGAGATACAACCAAAAACTTAAATTCAAGCCTCATTTACACTGCCAATGTAATCTAAGTTTACTTCTGGCAAAGCTGGACACATGTGTCACATCAAAGTAGAGGTTGAACCATTGACAGTGAACGAACCTTCTCTGGTCATAGTCTAGTTGCCATTTCATTTACAGCAAGGTATCGGAAACTACATTAAGCTTGTTCCAAATGCCAGTCATATGTTGTCCTCTTGTTGCGATTCCTGTACTTGTGAAACCAACCCCAGTGAGTTCCCGGTACTCTCATTATTTTTATTCCCTTGCTTTTCCAAGCGGCCGTCACAATTTATGCTCACCACGAAGACTCAACAAAACGACCACCACTTATTGCTTGATCATATATCACAGAACTTAGTCTGTACTGCCACCTACATTTCATCCATTGTGGATGCTGACTTCAACCTGAAAAGGGAATGAAATCTTGGCAAAAGACAACAATCTGATGACCCCTGGTACGAAGATTCATCAGGTTTGCGTTTCATAAAGCTGTGCGTAGATCTACGCATGATCTATGATATTCTGGTGATCCTTGATAGATAGCACCAAAAGAAGGGTAACAAGTCGGTTTTACAGTCGCTCGTCCACCTGCGCAAAGCTCTTATGAAACACAACCCAGGTGTCAAGTTTTCCCGTAAAGCATGCGCATCTCTGACCACGATGTGGGGTGGGTCAATTAAGCTATCAGCTGATTATCAGTGTGGAATAACTGAGCAAACTGTGCGCTCCATCATTTTCTAGTGCCAGTAGGAGATCCAAGGGACCTGGCAAGCCAAAGTCAAGCAAGGTCAGAGTCGCCTTCATTAAGACACTTGGCGATGTAAACAGGGTTCTATCTTTTTTTTTTTTATTATTATTATATCACAGAACAGTCCTCTGAATGTTTAAATGAGGCAAGTGAGGTCATGTCTGGAAGACATGGCTTCCTGTACTCTGCCTCTCATAATAGCAAGTTGCCTGTTCTCCCATGCCAAATCATACCAAAAAGGGATGAAACCTAAACAGCTCAGTCTTCTTGCTGTCCACTCAAAGGGAGTCCTTGGTATGGCTGCAACTGCATCGAGACTGTCCGAGTATAATGACTCTGGACCATTTCCAAATTCACAGAATTTGACGAAGTTGGTTAGTGGTTTCTACATTGTAATCTGAACACTTGAGGTGTAGCATTCAGGCAATTATGTCCGATGTTGATTTTCACCTGCCAGAAGATATTCTGAACCTCTTTGACATGGTTGTTCCGGGTATTTTCTTGATAAAACAAATCCCTGTTTGTTTCCAACCAACCATGCTTGAGGATGAAAAATGTCTCTATCTATATGCTACTGAAACTACGAACACAATTACCACTACCACCATTACCACCACTAGATCTATTCATTAGGTCCTTAGACCAACACACCAACAACTTAAAGAGGACCTTCCTCCAGACATAGATGTGCTATCAGTGGAAGGAAAATAATACAATCATCAAACCGTAAAGATTTCAGCAAACTCTGAAAATCCATTCAAAAGTTATGGATTTTCCAAGTTTTTAATTCCACCTGTCATGAGCTCCTTAAATTGGTAACCTACAGGTACAAAATGGCTGCCAACATTGAGAACTCTTCATTCACTTTGTACACCAAATTTAACATTTTTATCCTCTTAGAGGAAGGTAGACAAGGAATCAACAGGATTCATTACAAAATGCAAGCAGAATCAAAATGTCCATATTTTATTCAAACAGAAAATTAAAATTGTGTCTACTATCCTAGAAAACAAAGAAAATGAGACATTTCTGTGTATACAAAGTTGAATTGGGGAGTTTTCCATGTTGACAGCCATTTTGTGCCTTTAGGTTGCCAATTTAAGGAGCCCATGAGCAGTAATAATCAAAACTTTGAAAATTCATAACTGTTGAGTGGATTGTTGGATTTTGCTTAAATTTTTACTTTCATCATTGTATTTTTTTCCATTCATTAAATGCACATCGATGTCTCGGTGGAGTTCCCCTTTAAGGAATGGCTATTTTTAAATGAAATATGGTGGTCCGGTGGTAAAAAAAAGGAAAAAAATGCAATGTTTTCCTGAATCATTGCCTCCTAGCACTGCATTTAAAAATTGGAGTGGAGTGAAAAAGCAGCATATAGAAAATAGTTTATAACTCAGCATTTACCCTACAGATGATCGCAAATGGATATTTCAAATGGCGGCCATTTTGAAATCCAATATGGCCGCTAATCGGCTAAAAATTACTATTGCATTTCTTGTCTCCTAAAACATATATTTAGACACCACAATCAAGTTGATAGTAGCATTAGAACCATAAAATCTGAAGCATGGTTTTTCGCACGGCGGCCATTTTGAAATCCAATATGGCCGCTTATTGGTTAAAAATATGTAAAGCAGATTGTCACTATTAGATTGCTTACCTCTAAAAATATATATCTAGTCACCGGAATCAAGTAAATAGCAACATTATAACCGTAGTTTATAGACATGGTTTTCACATGGCGGCCATTTTGAAATCCAATATGGCTGCTGATCGGCTTAAAAAAAATCAATGCAGATTATTACTATTGCATTCCTTGTCTCCTTTAACACATATTTGGACACCACAATCAAGTTGATAGCAGCATTAGAACCATAATATCTGAAACATGGTTTTTCGCATGGCGGCCATTTTGAAATCTAATATGGTCGCTAATTACGATAAGTATGCAGTGAAAATTGTTACCATTGAGTTCCCTGCCCCCAAAAACATATATTTAGACACTGAATTCAAGTCAACAGCAGCAATAAATGAACAATAATCGCAAAAAAGAGTTTTCAAATGGCGGCCATTTTGAAATCCAAAATGGCCGCCATCAAGGCTTGAATTTTGAGTGGCCCAATATCTGGAAATGTTTGCAATGCATTAATGCACATTTGTGCCAAATTTGGTGCTTTTATCAAAAAGTGCACAATTGTTTAGCTTATCCGCCTCACTATAAGATTGTTTTTTTCTTTAAAAAAAATGATAGATTTTCTCTTGAGTATAGCATATACCTTCAANCCCCCCGTAGATCCGCCACTGAATTCAGCCCTTTCATGATTATCCCAAGTCTATTTAATTCGAGCATATACATGTAGCTTTGTGTGGAATAACTTTTTTTTAAATTTCTATCTCTTTGTTTAATATAATTTATATGCGTACAAGGTTTAATAGGCATGTAAAAACTATTCAAAGCATCACGTAGGTGGGATATGATTCAGTGTTTCTATGTCTATATCCTGATATGGTAAACTGTCCCACATTCCATGTTTATTCATTGGCTTATTTTCATTTTTAACCCGAAATATGTCTTTTGATTCCAGCCAACCAGAACCTGTAGCGGCCTTTTTGCTTGTGTATTGAAGTACGGGTAGGCTTCGATATGGGTTGACAAAGCCTATTATAATACGAATTATTTTAATACCATATAATAAATGATCTATTACCAAGTTTCTTTGTCTATTTTTTAACGATTGATATGTAATTCTTTTTCTTTGAATCAATAAAAAAAAAAAAGTTTATGATACAAGCATACGCCAAAAGCTCAGGACCCGTTAAAGGGCACTTTGAAATTTCCTTACGAGATCTTTGTCCTCCTACGAATTATCTGAAAATTGCAAGAGGAAGCTTTTATTAAATATGATTCCAGGTGATACTAAGTATTTAGGATTTTATAGCCATGTAGAAAATTGGAATGATATTAGTGGGAGGGTGTAAATAGCCCATATTCGATTATTTATACCATGATATAAAATTTACAGGACAATTGAAATTAGGTCTAGGTAGGTTTATTTTAACAATATAAAACGATGTTCATTCTGATTTTTATTTGGTTGATTTTCTGTAATTACTATTCATATAGTCAGAATATTGTTGTTTATACCATGATATTAATATCTATTGCACTTGATAATTATTTGTTTAAAGTTAGAGGGCACTTTACAGAAATGTATAGTGAGGGGTGCCTATGACTAAGTAGTTTGGCTGTTGTCAGCAACCTCGCGCAAAATCTTCGCTGAGGGTCTGGATTTTTTTCTGTTTTGGTTTAAACCCTGACATTTCTCATAATTTGACACAAATAGAAACAAGATTAAATGTCACTGACGGACAAAATATGCTTTTCTCATTTGATAATGTTAAAGGGTATCTGATATAAAAAAGATATATATATAGTTTGACCCAAAGTAACGCTAGAATAACTATATCCGACATAATCATGGATTACTATATAGTTAAGGAGTTCAAAGCAAACACACGTCTCGTTCACACTCGTGAGCCTGTTAATGATTATTCCGTTGCTCTAAAATAAATTGCATAAATGTAATTATCACAATTAAACGAACCAGTATATACATGCATATTTTCGTTGTCGGTTATTTTGTTTTCCTTCTTTATGTTTGCTACTGTTTAGGTAAACAATAGAGACAGGTTGTCAAATCTTGAGCAGATTTCACTGCCAATTGTTAAAAAAAATCAGTGAAGAGTAAAAATGTTAATGTTATATACGGTACCCGAGAGACCTTTACTAGGGTAAAAAAAATGTGTAGATTACGATTTTATTTCCACTCAAACCCTTCCTTTGTTTATCGTTTGGCTAACATGATATACTTGTAAAAGCTACATTAAAATGCATATAAATGACAGGCATTTTGTCGTAATTAGATTCATAATCTGCGTGCCACGATAATCGTAATATGACATAAGCTGTTTGATTTGATTGATTTGAATTCATTTCCGTATTAAAACAATTGTGAGTATTGATATTCAAAATTAAGCTTTTTGGGACAAAAACTTGATATGGAAAGTCGCATCTCTTGAATGGGAAAGGCTACATAAGTTATTTTCTTTTCAAATTATTCGAAATTTGGTAAGTCATCTGATACCCAAAGTTATGCATTAAAGTTGTGACAATGACATTATGAATTTGAAGTTATTTTTTAATGTCCATTATAAAAAACCATGGAATTTATCGACCTCCATAATATACAAAATTACAAAGTTGCCACGTGCTTATAGTGTATTTCGGACTTTTTTTGGCTGAAATATGTGTTACAATTACACATACATATCTATTTCACAAAAAAATGTGGCAACAAAGTCCTAAACATGCAAACAAATGTTGAATTGAATAGAATTGAAATGCAGATATTCTTCATTTGAGAGTTGCTTATTTTTTGATGTAGATTCAGCTCCAGCTGACTTCTGAAACATTGGGCACACTCGCCATTTGAATGGTAATTTGTTTTCAGTCTTTGATAAAAAGAACAAATTGTTTTATTTTTGAAAATTCTTAAAAAAACCCCGCAGTTTAATTAAAGAATGGCGCACAGGAATGATAAAGTTAATTCCCATTTTGAGGATAAAATGGATAAACCCCAGTTCCACAGTCCCAGTATATAAACCTAAACAATGTTATACGAAATTTCAAAATTCTGATTTCTTTTTTTGTAATAATCAATACTGCTTTAAGTCTACTCACCAACCGCAGTCATGAAAGCTTCGTTATTGATGAATAAAACGATGACTAAAACAGTAGACAAAGTTCTCTTGCTTTTGCTTTTAAAGCAATCTAGAGCAACTTCCTGTCGATGTTGGTTTGGTTGGGACATCGTTAAATTTTTAGTTTAAATCTAGTTGGCGAAGTATGACTGTATCACCAGCATTTAATTTGATCACTTGACTTTTCACGCTGCTCGCGATCAGCGAAAATGGATGAGCTCTCATTGCGGTTATAATCTGTCGCAGCAGGGATTTTTTTATTTTTTATTACAGATGAACGATTAGAGCAATATTGTTTCTATGATGCTATGATAGTCACCGCAGTGCCTGGTTATGAATGCATTTTAATTGGAACACCCAGGTGCTTTGATAATAACAGTACTATCTGGTCATTAGCAAAGGAACAATTTAGCTGATTTTGGTGTTTGTTTGCTGAAGTCCAGTTTTAGAATATGACTTTCAATCAGCATGCAATATTTGTAGCAGTGAAATTGAGAAGCAAATGTTTTTGTGATGTCGAATGATCTCTATGCTATGTACCATGCATCTCGGCAATATCATGATGAATTTGATTATATACACTCAACCAAAAAAGTAAGTTCCCCCTAGCATTTTTGGATATATCTCAAAAAGTATTTTACCGATTTTCATAATTCAAACGGTTATGGATAGGGAATTTTATTACTCACAACATGAATGGCATGTCATTGCCACAAGGTATCATTAATGGTGTGAAAAAATGCAATTTATGTCAAAATGCATGGAAAAAAAAGTTGCACTTTAGTGATTTGCATTGACTTTTACACAAATAATCAAACAATCACTCATGATTCCGAACTTTTAAGCATGGTTTATTGCATATTAATCTCTTTCTTTTTTTGATCATACAGTGAAATATCTAATAATTAATATGTCCACCATCCGCTTCAATGATCAGCCGGCATCTCTTCCTCATACTGTTTACTAAAGTTTGTACTTGGCGCTGCTCAATGTTGGCCCATGCTCTCTGCAAGATGCGCTGAAATTCTTGCAGTGAAGTGTCATCTTTCACCTTCTTGCTCGCTTTCCGCTTAATGATATCCCAAAGATTCTCTATTGGATTACAGTCAGGGGATCTTGCAGGCCACTCCATACGTTCGATGCCATTTCCCTCAACAAACTGATCTACAACTTGAGCGCGATGAGGTCTAGCATTGTCATCCATGAAGATGAAATCGTCTCCCATAGCTGCTGCATATGGAATGACGTGCGGTTCCAACACTTCGTCGACGTATCGCTGCGCCGTCAATCGACCTGCCACTGGAACTAACTCTGTCTTTCCATGACTGCTGATGCCGCCCCACATCATCACACTGCCAACCTCAGGGCCCTCTAGATCAGCTATGCAGTCACGATTCAGCTCCTCCCCAGCCCTTCTCCAAACCCGCATTCTGCCGTCAATCTTCCTCAGATAAAATCTGCACTCGTCACTGAAGAGAACATTGGCCCAGCGACGCCTCCCCCATCTCCGATGACGTCTTGCAAAGGCGATGCGCTCCTGGTGATGGCGATCCGTGAGCTTCACTTTCTTCTTGGGTCGTCTAGCTCGGAGGCCCACCTCATGAAGACGATTCCTCACGGTCTGAAGACTGATATCATCTGGCCTCTGTCCTCGTCGGCGATGTAGTCGCTTTTTTATCTGTTTTGCTGGAAAGAAAAAGGGAAAAAGCATGTAGGGATACTTAAAAATGTAGAAGCATAAAAATATAGCAGAATTACAAATCACTACTTTTCATGCAATTAAATAAATTTCATAGAATACAAGTAAATTTCACGTACCTGTCAGTGTCCTGCGAGTTTCAGCCTTATTGATTATGGACATATCTTGCCTGACAGATGTCACCCTTGGTCGGCCACTTCTTGGAAGATCTTTGACCTCTCCAGTTTCCTGAAACTTTGCTCTAAGTTTCCTTATGGCATTGGGCGAAACCCCTAGTCTCCTGGCCACCTCCTTAACCGGAACCCCAGCTTCAAGGAAAGCTGTAGCTCTCCCTCTTTCAAAAATTTGCAGACGCGGCATGACGCAAAATGGCCATAAGCACATTAATGTGATCAACCCAAATTGGAATTAAAAAGCACATGGCTTCGACCAACATTTTCATATTGAAAAGGCCTATTGTTTAAAAAGTATGCAAAACATCTGTTTAATAGGGAAGCATATTGCACCTGAAGAAATTCCTGAGAATTACATAACAATTTAAAGAGGTCGTTTGCTAATTTGCATAGGAAATGTACACAATATGCTTCATATAACTTTTTTTCCCATGCATTTTGACATAAAATGCATTTTCTCACACCTATAATGATATCTGGTGGCAATGATATGCCATTCATGTTGTGGGTAATAAAATTCCCTATCCATTCCCGTTTGAATTATGATAATCGGTAAAATACTTTTTGAGATATATCCAAAAATGCTAGGGGGGAACTTACTTTTTTGGTTGAGTGTATAATGATCACGATACAGCCCTTCCATTGAAATATATACATAATTTCTCCAAAATAAAAACATTGAACTAAAGTCACACATGGTTAACAATAACCGCAAGTTGATGTACATGTATGGTTTTCTGCGCACCCGTTTTTTTTTCAATATTAATACTTGTGAACAGAAAAAATTGTTTCGAACCAAATTCTAAAAGACTGTTTTTCAGATGGCAATGGAATATGCACGTTAGCGAAGCCATGACCTTACATGTTGTTGAATGTCTTTGGCCACACGTAATATAGTGATAATAATATAGCAATCGATCAACGGAATAAAAAACATAGTAATAAATTAAATCTATTACGTATGAAATAGAGTTCCTAGAGGTAAAATAAAAATCAGCATTCATTTCCGATCACGTATAGAGAGTGGGGTCTGCATTCTGCACTAGTTTCAAAGCGGGAGGGTACAACGTTGTACCCTTCGTACCAGCTTTCCTCACATGGGATTAATTTTGAACCTCATAGGGTATAATGAGGATGCCGGCAGGATGCCGGGGTTCAAATTAGTGACTTTGCGTGATTTTGGACCCTAACTTTACCCTAATTTCTTAGTGTGTAGGCAATGAATACTTCTCCCGCCGTTTAAATAGAGAAGTAAAAACTAAACAGTAGAAAATAATGTAGACATGTGCTTGGTAGACCCACATTTCCACAGATTATTATAATGCCCTCTTCCGGAAATAGGCAAAGCCTGCTTCGTTAACATGTTACTAGATTATAAAAAAAAAAACATTTATTTAAAAACATATTTCTAAACATCTCAAATGTATACTTGGCAAAAAGAGCACGCAAAGGATCTAGATATTATATATGAGATGCTAAATTACCATATAAAATGATTTTTATTCGAACCTATATCTCCTATGTCAGAAAAAAGTCAAATACCCGGGAAGAGGATGCAGACTCACCCCTCCTCACAAGAAGGGGTCAGCTCCAGCAACAAAGAAAAAAAAAATAATAAAAGAAAATAAGGCCCGTAGTAGAAAAAATGTCTGTTTATGAAATATAAATACCCTTTTGGGTTGCCAGCCAGTGAAATGAAATGTACAACTTTTTTCCTTTTTTTTTTTGGCTTGTCAGCTCCGTGTATAATTGGACCCAGTCCCTAAATCCTAGTTATTGGCCTGTCAACTGGAAATTTGAGGTGAGTGAAGTCGGCTAGTCTCAAATTAATACTACTGTATATATATATTTGTACCTCTATACAGTTACATTAAGTTTGTTTCATAGAGGTATATAGCCGTATAGGTTTGTTTTTATTGGCAGATAATCTTAAAACCCACCCCCTTTGAAGAACAAAATAAAACAAGAAAGCGACAGCCCTGTTCTCCTCATGATACCGCGAACCTTCTTCATAACATTTCATTCCAACTTAGTTTTAGATTGTTCTACCAAAGAATAAAGTGGGCGTGACCATCTCATCGGCTCCCCAAATCATGTGACAGACCGACCGATCACATGACTCCCTCCTTGATCACCTGACAGCGACATAGAAAAAGCGATGGAGCATTTCCAATGTCAAGTTCTCTGTTTGATCATTGTTTTACAGTCCTTTCTGCCATGTGGAAGAGGGCTGAGCTGTGACAGTTTACCTATACCTAAGTCATACGTTGTCTATACTCTACAAGATGGCGAAAAAGTACAAATTGACGGGAAGCTAGACGAATATGCTTGGCAAGAAGTAACACGATCGGATCCATTCTTAGGTAGGTGTATATACTATATCTCGCTCTCCGCGCCGAAGATCGCATCGGATGGTGGCGGGCGTAAGATCCAGTACCGTGGCGTTGATGCTGCGTAGACGTATCGACAGACATATTTGTGAAATTTCAGAAAAAAAAAGAAAAAGATTCTTCTGCACAAAGGCAGAGATAAATACCATTCAAATACGTATTATGCCCCACATCTCAGAAGGAATCTGGTGCTAAATTCTTCATTTCCAGAAAAGCATTCATGTGCATTATGTAAAGAATATCTCCGAAAATTTGTTTGCATGTTTTGGACTCTGTCAGGATGACTTTTGTAAAAATATTTTGTAATTTAAAACCTTATAGGTGCTAATGCAGTTTTGTATCCAGCCTGCGGCCTGCCCTGCTGCGGGTGTGCACAGGAAGGGACGTTTAAACAACGAGTCATCTCTGTACTCTCGCCGCACACGCTGGTGCATGGCTGGATACAAAAATAAATTAGCACCCAAATAGTCCAAACTGCAATGTAAATAAGTTGCGAGTTTAATTTTTTTTTATCGAGGTCGATAGGTGCTCTATACAATGCATATATGCATGTGCGCATTATACAGAACATCATTCCATGGCATCTATAGACCTCCATAAAAGATTAAAAAATGGCTGTTTTAGTGAGACAAAAAGAAAAATGTATTTTCATATTTATTTTCTAATCCTCATTCTAATCTTGCATGAAAAATATTGAACAAATCAATTATGTGATGAAACGTATTTTATCAAGTAATCGTGGGATACGATCACTTATATAGATGATACAGTATGTAAAGCATGTGACATTCCTCTGTTTTTTTATTTTTTATTATTCAGATATCCAGGGTGAAGCCTTTCCAAAGCCAAGATTTGAGACCTGGGTTAAAATGAGATGGGACTCCAAATATCTCTATATTGGTGCCTACCTCCAAGAGACGGATGTATTTGCAAACCAAACCAAACATGATTCTGTTGGTAAGTTCTTGATTCATTTGGGGTTTTTTGCCACCATTTGCTTTCTTAATGATATAATTATATTCACCTGATAATGCATTGTAATACTAAATAGAATAAATTTTTTAGGGGTTGTGGTTCAACATAAACAGCTGCAACTTCGCAAACTGGAACAGGCTTTTTCATTCACGCACGGTGGGAGCATTTAACAAGACGAGCATGAAACAATGATTTTGCTTGGCATGTTCCGATCACCTGCAACTTGCGATCAATTGCTACTTTTGAACAACACCCCTTAGAGTGTAATAGTATGAAGAGTGAAATAGATACATTCAAATTTAAATGAATAATATATTTTTATTCTTGCCCAAGCATGGACACCCATTGTATGTTTATATCAGGCAATATCTTTTCATAATGGGCAATTGTAAAAAAGGAAAGTATTGCGAATCATTTATATAATGTCATATCTTCTTTGATGTAATGTTCTTTTTGAACAAAAGGTGGATAGCATTGAGGAATTGTCATACATGTATGAGACCCAGAAAAAACAAGCAAGTTGTGACCAATATATCGTTACTCAGCAATACCATGAAGCCTTTTATTTACATTGCTATTTATAGTACAATATGTACCATATATTACTGAAATACCATAGATTCCACTTATAATTTTACCTTTAGAAACAAAAGGTTCTTGGTATTCTATCTTTATGTTTTCAATCCCATGACCATGATGTAAAACAGTTTTTGATTGATCTTGTTACCCTGAATAAATATGTTTGAATAAAAAAAAAATAGAATAAAGAATCTCTCTCCATTACTAGGAAACTGATGTTAATGTGAGCATAATTTCACATTTTTGAGGAGTTAATCTGAGCCAAAGCTACATACATATTTTGTAGTAAATCCCAGTCTGTATTTTTTAAATCACTGTATGGATTTGATATAGCTATACATTCATTTTAGATAGAGGTTTATAACTTACCATAATTTTTTGTATATTTTTGTTCCATTTGCAGTCTTCAAAGACAATGATTTTGAGGTAAGCCTGCAATTCATATCTTACCAATATTTTCCTGATGTCTTAAAGTAATACTTTTAGTCTATTGCATTGTAGATTTGCAAGGCTAGGGAGATATGTGTGACCAACATATATGGCTTTATGTAACTCTAAGGTCACCAAGGAAAGTGAACACCAGTGAAAATAGATGACAGACATGATACAAACATTTTAAAACCCTTCTTTTCCAATTTATTTGTATCTTAAACCTATTCATATAATTGTTGTGTATTATAAAGAAAAATTATGCAAATTCAAGTGTTTCCAATTGCAAGAGCAGTTATGATATATTAGAGAGAGAGAGAGGGAGAAAGGGGGGGGGGCTAGATGTTGAATAATTATTATTTTGATTGTAGAAAGTATAATCTAGGAGTGCTCTGAAGCAATAAATGTCACAAATATTCACGATATTTCATTGCAATTATGTTTTTTCCAATCTTTAAATACTAGAAGATATCCCAAGGTTTAATTTGATTTGTAGTACATTCCAAAAAGTAATGACTTACTTCTTTCTTTGTTGAATTTTTTAAACAATTTTATTGCCAATTTCAATTTGCAGGTGTTTACAGATCCAGATGGAAGCACACATTGGTAAGATTTGTAACTAAGTAATGTGCAATCTCACATGAAAAACAAAAAATCATATTTAGGTATATCTTGACAGGTCTCTGCAAACCCACTAGCCCGTTTGCCCAGGGCAAGTGAAAATGCTACCTTGGCAAGCATTATCAAAGTCATCTGCCCAGATGTGTATCTAAGCAAAATTAATATAAATAGAACAAGAATTTGCCCCTAATAAGCTAATGTTTTCATTAATTGTGTTTGATATTTAGTGAGAGTGCAATGGTCTTTAGGCTCATTTTGTTACCAAGATGTGTTCTATATTTCATTGCAGGTATAAGGAATTTGAAATCAATGCCATCAACACAACATGGGATCTCATCTTGAATAAGGCAAGTTCACTTTAATATTCAGTCAAGCCCATATTAGTGGTCACAGTATCATGACCGCCTGTGTTAAACGGACACTTTTTGTATAGGTTTGACTCCATTAGAATTACTACATAATTGACAATATTGAAAATCACCACAAAATAAAATCCTTATGAAATTAAAAAAAAAAACACAAAACAATTTGGTTGGTTTGATCAGTTACTGTACATGTAGTTCTTATAGGTTTCTATACAAACTATAGACATGAGACATGAAATCTTCATCAAAAGGAGGATAGAATTAGAAGAATGTATCAAATGAATTGGGGTAGTAGAAATTAATTAATAAAAAAGATTGATTGTCTGTCTTCAGCATGAATGCACACATTGAACCGGTTAACAAAATGTTCTTTACTGCTATGATTAATTCAATTCTACACACATTTGGATGTTGTTGATCCTTTTTGGCCAATTATTTTCTCCATGTCTTCCATGATTTTATGATTATGATTACTGCAAATATGATTTACTACTCAATAAAAAAAGTTATAACAAGAATTTACTGATTGTGATCCATGCATTATGCAGTCATTACGGGATGATTTTCGATCACTTCCAATATCTTTGAATTGCAAATGTTGGTGTGTCTTTAATCTGCTTTCCATGATTTGTTATGGTTATTTTTTTTAACTTACGTTTTAACAACTTGGATAACATTGCAGCCTTACATGAATGGTGGGTTCCCAAACAGCAGCTTTGAGATGGATGGCCTACAGAGCGCCATCTATGTTGACGGCCCTATCAACGATCCTCTGTATAAAGGTATTATTCTATTTTCCTCACTGATTCATCTTCTGATGCCTTCCCCTGCAGATATTACACACATCAGAAAAATGCTATAACCTTTTTTTTTTTTTTACTTCTTACATTTCTGATCTTAATAAAATAAAGGGAAACCCATACTGTGCGCTCATTCAATGAAGAAAAATCAGATGAACAAACTGTGATTTTTTTTAGCAAAATCGGATAAGGCGTTCAAAAGTTATAAATTTTCAATTTCACAGAGATTTGACAATCACTGCCGCTCATGTAGATCTGTGCAATCAGCAACATCAACAGAATCTGTGACATGATGTCGGACAACTCCACATTCCCTTTATACATAGCATTCTAAAAAATGGATTAATGTAAAATTTAGAGTAAGGTTGCAACATGATTCATCTCAAAATACTGGCAGAATCAATAAAGAAATGCTATACCCCAACCAAAAATTGCCATTTTGTTGACTTTTCCCAAAAAAAGGAGGAAATGTGAAATTTTGTGTACAGAGTGAATGAGAAGCCATCCCACATGATGTCAGAGATTCCGTCGATTTTGCTGATCGCACGGATCGCCATCAGCGGTAGGGATCATTATATATGTGTGATTTTGAAAATTCCTAACTTTTGAACGAGTTGTCTGATTTTGCCTAAATTTATACAGTTTGTTCATCTGATTTTCCTTCATGCAATGAGAGTTTGATAATATCAGAGATTGGTTTCCCTTTGAAGAAAATAACTGAACCTATCATACATGAATAAAAGCTTTTCTCATTAGATTGATAAACGCCCCTAAACTTCAACAACAACAATGTGGGATACATGTCCTCAACCAGTCGATCTCTGCTATCATAGTTATGATGGTTTTGGGTCAGAATTAAGAGTAACTTGGTTGATTTATCACCCTAAAGCGAGTTGAAATGCATATTGGAGGACATCATAAATCTTTTTATTAGGGATATCATACATGATTGTTGCTTATTTTAGTAGAATTGAAATTTGCTGGTACAACGATCTTCATATGTTAGTTATCAATATGTCCATCATTAATTTAATTTGATTTATGAATGTGATTAGTTTTCCAGCCACTGTAATGTATTAGACTATATTTGACGGCACAAAAAGAAATAACTTTCGGTATTCCAGCAGAACTACTCTCTTAGCATAGCACTTCATGGTTAAGTGCTAGTTATAATTATGCAGGTTTGATTTAAATTGAATGAGTAGTCAAATTGATTTTTATTACTTTTATTACAAAAATCAGCAAAGCAATTTTTCTGTCAGTTATGTACAGAAATGTAGTGATTTCTCACAAAATTTAGATCCTTATAAAGGTAGAAAGTGGACAATATTTTGAAGATGTGAAAGATGAATTTAGAATTTAAAGCACATTTGAAATTAAATACATTTTTGAAATGTTTAAATACCCATTTATTCAAAAGCTGCATCAAATATCGACTGTTATTTTTCCAATTATTTCCAACAGATAACTACTGGACTGTGGAACTAGCGCTTCCTCTAGTGAGTTTAGTAACCAATGACAGTGTAGCAAAGGCTCCCCCAAAGCATGGTGACCAATGGAGGATTAACTTTAGCAGGTTTGATTTCTTTATTTTACACTTTGCCTGATGGATTATCATTCAATTAATTAATTACAACAAAATGCATATCATTAAGTTGATTAGATATTTCTTTTTGGAATGGATCATGTTGAATCTTAATCTAAACTTTGCATGAATCAATTTAAAAAAATTGAAATACAAAGTAATTTGGGAGTTGTCTTTAAATACATCACAAATTATGTCAAAGTTGCCAACTCAAGGATTTCCCCCAGAGGACATCATTAAAACTTTGAAGAATCATAACTTATGGACCAATTGTCAGATTTTGCTTCAATTTTCATTTTTTTTCATCTGACTTTCGATGTTGATTAAGAATACAATCATTGTACATGTAGTTTCCCCTTTAAAGTTATGATTATGTCATCAATTCTATTTTGCAGTGAAGATGAATTTTCATCTGGCTCACTTTTATTTTTCAATGAGAGAGAGAGAGAGATCTTTTGCAACACAAATTGGTGTTTTTTGTAAACATTTAATGAAGTATAAAACTTAATTGCAATGTATTATTGGAATAAACAATACAAATGATGTTTTATTTTCTCATCTCTACAACAGAGTGGAATGGCATGTTAGAAATGTGAATGGACATTATGAAAAGGTAAGTAAACTTTTTTTATTCACATGCCTAAATAATAAAATTTAAATGCAAATATCACATTTCTTTGTACATACTTGATAGTAAAGCTCTATTTTAATGCAAAAACTTTCTAGCAAAAATAAAGGTGCACTACATCACATGTAAATTATGTGAAAATGATCTAATATGTAGATCATGCTTTTCTTGGTTGTATGTAGTCCTTCGTTGAACATAGTATTAAAGTCATGTACATAATATCTCAAATCCCTCCCCCATGAATGATTCCTTGCATAGACTACTAAATGTTTGTTCAGATTAATCTTAAAGTGATATGTACATATGCATAAATAGCCTTTTTGGAGGTGGGCAAAACAGGCTTTGCATATATGTAAACAACTTTTCATTTTGATAACTTACTTTAGTTCTGTTCCTTCAATCCTCCTGGATCATAGGCCATTGATGACACTATGCCAGTGTCTCCTGTCCTGGGCTCTGTAACATAAAGGTTTGCGATTTGATTTTACGATCAATTGCAAGCTTTAGTACATGATTTGCCAGAGACTTGTGATTGATATCAATCGCTATCAGCTTAGCAATTAATTGCAAACCTTTAGGTTACGGGGCCCTGGGCGGTGTTTCACCAAATCGTTCTTAAAGTTACGCACGACTTTAAGAAAGACTGGAGTATGTTAACCAGTGTAATACGCGTAGGATTCTCGATCATTCAGCGCAAGAACTGATACCAGTCATGCATAAAGTCGTTTTCAAAGTCTTTCGTAACTTGATGAAACACCGCCTAGGGTTTCTTTCATGATAATTGGCCATCTCATTCCAAGCTCCTTGATGATCCCATCCAGTTTCCTCCTCCTTCTCCTCCTGCTGCTATTGAATTACAAATGCATAATTATGTGGATGTATACTAGTAAAGATGATATTGAATAAATCTGTGTAATTTTTGTTTGATGATCAGGTGCCAGGACTACCAGAAGATAACTGGGTGTGGTCCCCTCAGCATGCTATCAACATGCATCTTCCTGAAAGGTACAGATGTCCTACTTAATGAAGAACTACTAGCCTATATCTGTGTTCAGAAATTTTAAAATAATTCTTGCCTTATCCCATACACTAAACACTGATTTACAGCGTGTTTCTTAGCCGCTTTGGAAAAAATCACAGGCAATCGCTGGTATAATTCTCACTTGGGATATCATATGGCAAGAACTGTTTCAATTATTATCTACCCAATACAAAAAAAATCATATGAAAAGAAATTTGTATCCATTCGTCTCAGAACAACCATATACTGCCCAAATACTGATGAAATAATGTATCATCTCCATCACACAGCAGTAGGGATTGTAACCTTAACTGATATAGGGAGACAAATGAATATTTATTTATTTGAACAAATATTCTGCCATCGATACATTAAAGAAATCTTTAGCAGGGTATGAAAATGTTTGGGTATCAGTTATTGTCTGGAACTTAGAGCCCCCTCACACTTATATGAATTGAGGCAGAGGAAGCCTGACGAATTGGGGAAAATATGGAAGTTTATACATGCAACACAAAGGCGAGTTTGTACAAGTCGGCTTTTCATTCGAGAGAATGCACCTTGGTGAGTTGAATAAATCGCCTTCGTGCTGCACATATAAGCTTCCGTTTTTCCCAAGATGTGAGCTTTCGTCTTCCCCAATTAGCATAGGTGTGAGGGGGCTTTTAACAATTGTGTATCCACCATACTCTCTGCATCTACTGGTGAGAGACCGATATTACAACATTTTCAATACGATCATTTTGCAAAGGGTTATCTTATCAAGCTGAAGATTGCTATGTCAAGAAAGTAAATGTACAGTATGTGAAAGTGAAACTAATAAATAGTATCAATTCAAATAGGATTCAGATCAGATAAATTGTATATTTAGGGAACCTAAACAATTATGTTGGATACATTTTTTATTGGAAAATGCAGGGTATGATTATTTTGATGGAATGAATGTGTTAAAATGGTAACTTTGAATGGTGTGTTTACATTACAGATGGGGCATCATCCAGTTTAGTAAGGACAAAGTCAACCAGACCAAGTTTGAGAGGGATCCTAACTGGCCTGTCTATACCAGCCTGGTAGCTGTCTATGATGCAGAAAAGGTGAAGATGATGATGATGATTAGAATGGTGTTGTTGTTGGTGGTGGTGGTAGTGGTGGTTATTTTGATGATGATGATGATGATTAGAAAAATGTTGTTGTTTGTGATGGTAGTGGTTACTGTGATGATGATGATGATGATGATGATAAATGATGATAGTAGAGATGCTGATCGTCGTAATTATGAGTTTGATAATGATGTTGATGCTTTTGATCAGATGATCATGATTGATATGGTCACATAGGCAGTGATGAGTTTGATGCTGATGCTGCTGCTATCATATCTTGATAGTCATGATGATGATGATGGTGATGATGATGGTGATGATGATAATTAGAATGATATTGGCGGTGGTGTTGGTGGTCATGATGATGATTATAATGATGATGACAATGATGATGATGATAATGATGAAGATGATGATGATGGTATTAGTGATTGTGGTAGTGATATCAAAATGTAGTAATGATGGTGGTAGTGATAATAGTGATGATATTGATAATAATGTTGGTTGTGATGATTATAGTTATGATAATGATGATCATGATAGTGATAAAAGGATTGATTGACTCTTTGATTGATTAATTGAAAATTATAACTGTTTTATAAAGAAATCATCCTACCTTTATAGTGCTACCACATGTTAAAATAATATAAAACATACCTGATATTCTTGAGCTTGATACCTTTGATTCCAATCCTATTTTCAGGAATTCTTCACCATCCAAGGCTACTACACTGAGGACATCAATCAACTGAACCTTCCGGACTACGTCAGGAGTGGGATGTGCGCTCAACCTCCAAATATAACGGTCACACAAAACTACAATTTCAATGCTACAGTCCGGCCACTCACCAAGGCCCTTAGGACTGGACATGTGCGAGATGATCGTCTCATATGGTTTACGTCATGATAGTAAAACTTATCAAACGAAAGCAATATCCCAACTGACTGAAATACTGTCAGATATGTCTTTCATTATCGAGCATCTTGTCATATTTTCTCAAGAATTGTTCTACGATCAATGATAATAATAAGAATAATAATGTGCATGTTTCCACTCTGCTGGGTGCACTTTGCAGCACTTTGCAGCACTTTGCAT
This sequence comes from Temnopleurus reevesii, assembly GCA_036244855.1. Lineage (NCBI taxonomy): Eukaryota > Metazoa > Echinodermata > Echinoidea > Temnopleuroida > Temnopleuridae > Temnopleurus > Temnopleurus reevesii. The sequence goes on from BQKZ01000083.1 coordinate 139,990, forward strand.
TATTATTACACTTGCTTCTGTATCAGCTAGTCGCCACCAGCACTCAAGCATTTTAAGGAATGAATATTCTTGCCAGGTACATGTACCCTTTCACATCACCTGGTTTGAGTGCAGCACAATGTGGATAAATTTCTTGTTAAAGGAAATTAACACCATGGATGAGATTCAACAAAATCGCGACTCTCTGGTTGAAAGGCGAAAGTTAGGATAGCTACACCTTGATGCCCACGTAAATCAAATATACTATCAATGGTTGTATATCCTACAATAAGAAATGAAAAATCTTTACAAATTTGATAATTTATTCTCAAGGAGATATCCTTTAGAAATATTCCATAAATTCACTAATATTGAAACGTGAAAAAAAAGCAAATTCAAAGATACAATATTGATTGTGTGTCGCATGAGCCAAGCACACAAACACAGAAATTTTTCTAGAAATGGTTGCCACAAGAAATAGTGGTTGAAGCACCTTTCATGCAAAACCCAAAGAGAAGTACAAGTAGATTTATTGACAGTTGATACAGTGTACTTCCTTAATCGACCGGGAGGTTGAATAATTGCCTAATGAAGGTCTTTTCGAAGTCCCCCTCTCTTTATATTCTATTGTTTTGAACCCTCATAAGTCAAATTTTCTCTATGCTGGAGCTATTTCTTGGTCTCAACAGATTTGACTTGGGCAAGGTTGACTGTATTTGTTATATGAAAGCACTTGCATATTCAAATTGCAGACATTATTAGGAGCTAGTTATAATTAAATGGGATAGCTGGGTAATGTATGCCCAAGTCTCAGAGGGGACTTTATGTATTTCAAAATGGAGGGGGGGGGGGTGTAATATGACTCCCACTGTAGATTTTGTGATTGCTCTGAGACAATTTTTTTTCCCATTCAATGAATGTTTCTACAATGCTATGTCCTTGTAAAAGTTCATTATGTTTATGTACAAGGTTGTTGTTCCCTTTTGTATTTACATGTTTGTAAATCGTGTGTAGGTACAGTTTAAATAAACAGACTTTTTATAATTTCCAGAGTTTTATCTTCTTGAATAAGAATCCGTGTGATGCCACCATTATTATGGTCATTACCATCATCCCCATCATTATCCTCATTGTCATTGTCACCAACATCAACATCATCATCATCATAATCATCATCACCTTCACCATCATCTTCACCAACATCATCTTCACCACCATCTTCACCATCGACTTCACCATCATCATCTTCCTCACCACCATCATCATCATCATCATCATCATCATCGTCGTCATCGTCATCGTCTCATTGTCATCGTCATCATCGTCATTGTCATCTTCACCAACATCATCATCATCATCATCATCATCATCATCATCATCATCATCATCATCATCATCATCATCATCATCATCATCATCTTCATCTTCACTATCATCTTCACCATCATCATCTTCACCATCACCATCATTTTCACCAACACCGCCATTATCACCAACTTCATTATCCTTTTTCCCATCTATCAATTGCAGTGTACACCACAGTAGACCGCATCACCATCATGAGTTTCAAAGTAGCCAAACAAAATAAAAAGGAAGAAGAGAAGTTTGTGCATTTGTATACCTATTTAATAGTCATTCTTAATCTAGGAATAATACTAACAAATCACATACATGTACACTAGAAATTTTTGTTACACAATTCAAATCATGAGTTTCGTTGGCAATATCATAACAAAGCAGAATAGAATAATAGGCTCTTGAATCTACATGGACAATATCAAAACAAGGAACACATACTGCTCCATGCATGTAAATTATTATTATCAATATAATCAGAAATAAATCTTGGGAAGATATTTCCTTGGACCACACATAAATAGGATAATAGATCTACTCAAAAACTTGGAATGGTACTAATCGTCATCTGCAAATAAAACATGAAGTTGACCACAACACTCAGTAAAATAATGGTCAAGTAGGAGTTTCAAGAGGATGAAAAAGATTTCATGAACGACTGGTATCAGTTCTTGTTCTAAATGATTGATAATCGTATGTGTATTCAGTACAAGAACAGATATTAGTTGTTCTTACAGTCCCTCTTTTCTTGGTGAAACACTGATCTGGGTTGTGTTTTATAAAGCTGTTCATAGAGGTACACACTACTCTACAAATGACTGGTGACCATTTCTATGGTGTAAACACAGCAACATTGGGGATTATTTTACCAGAGAAGGGGTCACCAGTTGTGTGTAACTCAACAAACAGCTTTATGAATCACAACCCAGGCAGGTGTTTCACCAAGATGAGAAAGACTTTGAGAATGACTTTTATCTGTTCTTGCGTGTAATGATAAATAGTATTATGCATTTTTACTGCAAGAACTAATACCAGTCATTCTTAAAGTCTTTCTTATCTTGGAAAACACCACCCATGATGTCTAAGGCTGGTCCTAAATAATAATAATTCACAAGTAATGTATAGTAATACTAGATCATTAGCAGTTATGTTCCATCATCAAAACATACACTAATCATCATATAAAAACATCTCACCATATGACAATATTCTTTTAAATCTAATGGTACTCAGTAAAAAGAAAATGACATGGGGGAAACAAAAAAATTATCTTGGATGATTCAAATTGACAAATATTTTTTTTTTCAGGTGGGGATGGTAAAGTAGTATTTTTATATTGATGAACGATAATACTTGAAACCTAATTAGCATGCATTTATTGTTCTTGTTGCTAATCTGGCAAGATTTCATGTTACATGTTACTACTACAGGCTGTTGCTCTGAAGGACAATACAATCTTGAAAATAAGCAACGGGATATAGTCCTGCTTTTGCTTTTGATTTTTTCTTAATATCAGCAGTTACTTGATTTCCTTACACGACATAATAATTTAAATTCAAATATAAAATGCAATGTCAATTAAAATAAGATTTAATCGAAATATCACTCATATTCTGCTCTCTTAATGGGCAAAATATTTAATTAAATGATTATATGAATATCAAAGAATACAGCTCCCAAGCTTAAATCATCCCACTTTGTACTGGTTTGAATGGCTTAGCAAGAAATTCCAGGAGATCAGTCTGTGAAACGTAAGAATATGGATCACAAAAAAACAAAATAATGCACAAACGCAAGCCATTTTTTACTATTTTCAGAAGTGGATTAACATTTAAATCATTTGTGTATTCAGAATTTAAATATTTTTAAATAGATATTAAATATTTTGGTTCCCAAATGGAATGATTCCCCTCTTTCGTCCGTTCTGGCAATTTACCAAATAATTCTCATTCTGCATACCATAGTTCAGTCCAATGTAAATGTCTGCACACATTCACTTGATAATTGATGATATACAATCCTTATGTCTCGATAGTGGAAAATGTTTAATTGTCAATAAGGGTATGACAAAATTCTGTGGTTAAACTTAAAAACGTACAAGTAAATATATTACAAAGAGATTTTGCCAGTGAGAAAATTCCCAATATAACATTCAAGAGTTGACAGCACATTGAAAAGTAATCACATTTAAGGAGTGCATTAAGGAACAGAATTGAAAGTGACATTCATAATCAGATTATTGATAGAGTCAGCACATTTCATTTTGCATCTGGGTAGCTTTTCATAAAGCTGTTCATAGATCTACGATTGTCTGGTGATCCCCTTTATCACATGCGATTCAGCAACATGAAATATCATGAAATGCAGATAAGGGCCACCAGTCGTTTGTAGAATCGTGCATAGAGTCGTGTGTAGATCTATGCACAGTTTTATGAAACAAAACCCTGGACATCACAAAAAATAAACGACTTGTGTGTTGCTGAATATAAAGAATAAATAATCAGGAGTGACAGCAAAGAGGGTTATCATGCAGACAAAATTATTTGATAAAAAAGGAGGATATGTTGAATATTGTTCTCATATTTCAGGATCTTCATTCTTCCGAGATAAATATTTTACTGTATGTCTTGGATTGAAAATCACTTTCAGGTTTCAGACCATGTCATAGAGAATCAACTGTTCATCAAAATAAAATCTGAGACACATAAATTAATAGTTGGTTGCACCAAACAATATTCTGAGACTTTAAAAATGCCTAAAAAAATGAAATAGGGAAAAACATGTCGACAAGCAATAAAATACTAAAGTGGCCAAGACAACATCTCAAATCCATGTTTCTATTGAATTAGGTATTATTTGCTTGTCCATTTAATGCCAATCTAGTTACATAATAACAAAATACAGTACATGTTCACACTTAGCAGAGCAATTGAATAAAGTCTCAATTATAGGGATATTATATACAAATATTATACATGTACAGTGGAACCTCGATAAAGATTGAACAGTACAAACCCTCTTTATAAAAAGGTAATTTCATTTGTCTAAACTCTCTTTAACCCTGTTATAATGAGAATGATTACATGTTCATGGTCCCAAGGACCTCATTATTAGGAGGTTCCACTGTATATCTGTGTGATACAGATTCACATGTGTTTTTTTATCAAAGGCATATGAGAACTATGTTGCATGGAATTTTTACGCAATGGGCCCCACAAGTAGAGTATCACATCATGTACCACCGAGGAAATGCATTTCAATTGATTACGATGGTCTACCTTACAACTTTCATATACAACAGATATGGATATCAGAGACTAATTAAAAACGGCTTTGGAGGTCTTAACCAAAATTGTTGGATCAATAAGTTATTTCTTGATGCTCCAAAATTGGCTTGTACAATATAGAATTCAAATTGATGAGGTATTTATAGGACCATGATTGAAGACTTACATCATTTGTTTTTTAATATCTACACCAAATATCATTTGCACCATAATATTGTTCTGTATGTTGAGGGGGGGGGGGGAAGAATGCAAATATTATCATTATCATTATCAATATGTATCATGAGGGGCTTGGGAGCATAAAATACCTTGTTTTATCAATAATCTTGTTGTATCAATATCAATCGCGAGTGTACAGAGTTGCGATTGATATTTGGTGTTAACATGTAAAAAATGAATGATGTAACTCTAAAATCAAATTTCATCATTTTTGTAAGATGGTCCCAAATCCTTATTAATTTTTGCTGTACAATAAATCTTAAGCCAAACATATGCGAGCATAATCATAGCATATGATGCAATAACCTCAATAATGTTTATGCACAGGATCCCTTGTGTACACGATACTCTGGCTCCAAGCAGCGTAGCAAGAATTATGACGAAGAAGATGTCGCAAGTTTCTTGAGATGATCCATGAAGACTTGTAAGCTGACGTCATCAGTAAGCACTGGTGCACTTCCCTCCTGACAAGGAAGACAGAAATACAAAGATTTTAATTAGATGGGGATGACTAATTAGTAGTGAAGACTGTACAAACAAATCAATCTATAACAAATGTACATGGTTAATAATTCTTCAAAGTTCCATGTGTTCAAATGAACAGAACCGATTGAAACGTCATTAAAAAATTCATATAAAAATTGTATATAAAATTTTGATGAATCTCCATCCTCAGGAGTACAAATAAATAATGAAAATAATAACATTTATATTGCCCTTGGTATAACGGGTTTATAATTGCACTATTCTGGGAGGCCAATAAATGAAGAAAAAAAAGTTTGACCAGATAATGTTTGCCATTCAAATCAGGCTATAAAATTTATAATTTACCATGCTCTGATGTTGTTGTTGTTGAGATTGTCTGGGCATTTTTCAATCCAACATGATTACACTGGTCAACAAAATTTTACTTTTTGAAAGCTGTCTGCGATTTTTTAGCTGATTTAGGGTGAATCTGATGCGCTGAATCCAAAAATCACATCGG
>BQKZ01000083.1:146725-188204 GCA_036244855.1 Temnopleurus reevesii
GGGCATTCATGCGTTCATTTGACATTTGTTTCATGTGGTACCTAAAATGTTTGATCTGACCCATTTTTTTGCCCATTTTAAGTGGCCCTAGGGGCCACAAGCAGCAGATAGGACACGACAGACGCCCAGATTCGCATATACTGGATTTATTCCTATATGTTCCAATGGCCAGACCTTGGTACCTCGTTCGTTTGATCAAAGTGCACTGGGCTCCCTAACTATAAATCAGCTGAAAAATCACAGACAACAAATTTGCTGTTGACCAGTGTTATCTATCTGATGTCTGATGCGGCAAACTATATTCATTAGCATATTGTCTCTTACTTTATATAACAAAAATAGGAACTTTCAACAGAAAAAAAATATTCAAATTAAATCCAAGCAGATGATAGATTTGATTGAAATGTGATGCAGCAACACAGTAACTATCCCACAGTGATATACAAAGCTTGTATTCTATGCAGTGATCAGTTTCTAACAGGGTGTGATCAACTTACCTGTCCCCATCCATATGAATTATGTGACTGTGATGGATTCACTTTGCTGAGAAGGAAACGGGCCTGAAGGGAAAGAAGGGGATAAATGAAATGTTTTAATTTTATATATGGCAATCGCGTAAATTGGGTGTCCATATTGTATATCTGACCTAACTTTCCCCATTTTCTTTTGTTACTTCACTAAATCTTTTTAAAGCATTACATCTAGATTACAAATGATAAATGAACTATTTACAGTTATTTCAGGAAGGTCCCAAATGAAGGGAGTTGGACTTGCACATAAATAGTCGCTGACACTACTTTCGCCATCCCTTTACCATTGGTGTATACAGTATTTCTTTACACTGATTGCAATTTGAAAAGGAAATTAGTGTTTAATTTATTTAATTTCACTTTATTTATTAAAAAAGAAACCACTTGCTTCAGCCCATACTGTCCAGCCACAAGGCCATGTATAAAAAAAAAAACAATTTAATTAAAAAAAAAAAAAAAAAAAAAAATAAAAAAAAACCTTGTTGCTCTTGATATCAACTTTTATCTTCATTTAATAATTTTTAAAACTTTGTTTATCTCTATTGAAGCAGAGCGAAATTCTGACCGATTTTGTCTTGGAACTTACCTGGCTCTTGCCTTCCTCGCAGACAATGTAACGTGGCATAGGGAAACGGTTCTGAAGGATTTCTTGAGCATCATCCTGTGGGGCTTGAAGGAGTTGCTTGAAGTTTGCATGGTCTTCTCTCTCATGATAACCTTGCTTGTACCATGAAACAATCGTCTAGGAAGGAAAAGGAATAATCAGTGTAACAGGGATCGTTTGGAATATATGGACATTGGTACATAAGAATGGCTATTCATTGAATCGTAACTTCATCATTAACACTGTGACTATTCAATGACAATATTACATCATGCCTAATCTGCATCAAGGGTTTGTTGAGTGAATGTGCATGATCTGCTCATTGCAGTTATTTTTAAATCAATTATTGAAAACTGTCAGTAAAAATGTCCTGGTTGACATGATCAGCATCTTCTCATTGACATGAAGGGTAGAGTCACTTTGTACATGAATCCTCAAAATCTTTCACAAGAGACAATAATTAAGCAAATAAAAAATATTGTACTTATTAGATCGACAAATGGAATTTGTTTGGCAGGTTTTAAGATTGTGAGTCATGAATATTTAAGAGCTTAAAAATAAAAAGACAATTACATTGGAACAAGAATGGGAAATTTGACATGCATTTCAATATATGTTTCCTTCTCAATATTTTCATTGCTGTCTCTATTCAGCTATTTTGCTTGATTGCAGGTAAATGACACCACGTAAACATGTAAAAGCAAACTCATTAACAGTGAAGATATTAATGACAGGTGCTATAGATATAACGTCTTTCATACAAGCCCAAAGAAATATATATGTTTCACAAAGGCTTTATTCTTTGCATTTCACAGGGGAATGGACTCCTTACTGTGCTGTCAGTAGATAGAGAAAATTGAGATGACCATTCTGTGAAAATTTTAACAAAATCGGATAATCCATTGGAAAAATATTACTTTTCAAATTTGTAATATTATGATCCCTGGTAGTGATAGGGATCCATCTGCTGGGCAAACTTGACAGAATCTGAGACGTAAAGTTAGACAACTCTCCATTCACTCTGTGTCATTTACAAGTTGTCTGCTAGTATGTCACAGATTCCGCGAAAGTTGCCGACCTTGCCATTCCCCATCACCGACAAGGACCCTGGGGGTTTGAAAATTCATAACTTTTCAACAGATTATCCAATTTTGTTCAAATTTCTGTAGTTTGTGCATCTCATTTTCATAATGCTAGCAGTTGTTAGCAGTGTTATGTTAAAGTCTCACCTTCCCATGGTAGATGAGGAGCTGGAAGAAGGTATCCATGAGAAGGATGCGATCAGGTAGGATGCTGCTACTGTCAAGCAGGACAGGCTGTAATAATAAGAATAATGATAATAAAAAAATATGAAGAACAATATTTAAACAGCACTAAAATATGAAGTGTTTCTAGGCATTTCATTGCATTATTACCCAGGTAAAGCACTACTACCTATTTGGTGCACCTTTGCATTCAAGGAATTTCTTCTTTCCAATACCAATTTGCATCACCTGGGTTGAGTGCAACACAATGTGGATATTTTTTTTTGCTTTAGGAAATTAACGCCATGTGTGGCACATGAACCACGACCCTCTGGTTGAAATGCGACAGTCTTGTCCACTTTACCACATCGTTCCAACAAAAAGGTGAGAGAGACAAATAGAAACATGATAAAGGAAAAAGGGGTCGAAAAAAGGATGAAGCACAGAAAGAAGACGGATAGGGAGCGGGCGTAATAAAATGGAGCAAGATAGATAGGGTAAAGGAGGAGAGGGGGTGGGAGGGAGGTAAGAGCAGACACAATGGAGTAAAGGTCAGAGAGGGATGGGGAAACGGAAAGAAGTAAGGTAGTTGAAGAGAACAGGAGAGAAAATTTAAACACACAATCAAACACTTTCATTCTAAGGGAGTTAAACAAAAATATAACAATTTGATAAAAATAAAAGTTGATCAGAACTCTCCAATCAATTTTTTAAATGCAAAGAGGGCTGAAAAAAATCCAAGCTCATTTTCAAATTTGCAAATTAATCACAGTTACTTTACAACATCTACTTAGGTCAGTAAGGTTATTAAGATTTGTCACAAAATCATGCTCTATCTTTATGTTGATATCTATAAAATGGTATGATTGACCCTTCTACACTATTATATCCACCTGACCGCATCATAACCTGGACCATCAATATTCTCATTCCTAAGCAATGCAAGAATTTTGAACTCTGCACAAAAATAGAAAAAAATATATTGTGCCAAATCGCTCGCTGTTACATTTTTCCTGGCGGTGTATTTGCAACTAATTGATCAAACAAACCAATCTGGGTGCTCAAATATGGAAAATGATTCTCTAACTAAAGCACTGTGTTTGCAGATAAATCGGTTGCTAAGTACACAATGAGGGTCTTAAACAATTATTGATGCCAATCTGGGTATCCCTTTCTGATGAAAAGATGGGGACGGGGAGTGGTACGATAATACAAAGACATGTATCTTACAGAATAGATTAATAATATTGACAGGTAAAAAAATATTTGTGTAACAATTCAACCTTAAAAACTAAGACTCTGAACACAAATAGGGTTATATCACAATGAACTGTTTAACTGCTATTACAGAGCGCAGGTACAATTCACAAAACATGAGAACTGTTTATAGTGAAAATTACTATCACAAAATTGAGTTTGGGAATTATAGTACTTTGGATCTAAATGGAATCAATTTGATTTCTGTACTATTTTTTTCTCCTCTTTTTCTTCACCTAATTTACTGGGTAATAATCTTTTTGTAATCAGAATACTGTGCGCTTAGAAACATCCGTATTAAGCACATAATAAATGTTATGTATTATTATTAAACTATGAATTCATTCTTTATGTTTTTGCAATTGCTTTCTAATTGCTAACCTAATAAATATTCCATATACCATGTAAATGGAATGTAAAACAAGCAGTCAAGTGTATGGTTTACCTCTGTGCCAAGGAAGCTGTATGAGTAAAGGATAGGCTGTATCATGACAAGGCTTTGCGTGAGGTCTTCCCTTAGCAGCATATGGCGGTAGAAGGAAGTCTCATCGGGACTGTTGTTGAACACTTGTAGGAACTGCGACCGCCGCAGGTGGAACATGAACTGTCATGAAAGAAAAGAAATAATGAGCATGAGAGCATTTGAAAAAAAAGTAAAGAAAAGTAAAATTTGGTTATTGATAGATGTTCTAATTCCTACTTTTTGTTTGTCATGGAGAGCCTCTAATGTATTAATTTTTATTTTTTTATTTTTTTATTTTTTTTTTTTTAGAAACTATCATTTTCCCTTTTTTGTGTTTAATGCTATGCTGTGCTTAGATATGAAAAATTGTGGTGGCTTTTCAGATCTCCCTTTTCTTCAATCATTGATTTGAAAATTATAGAACCGCTGACCTAGTTAAACAATACTCCATGCCTTTAAGAGACTGCTATCTAGGGCAGATCTTTTCGATTTCTGATCTCCAATGAAGTCCAAAGAGAATATTAATCTCATCCGACGGAAAAAAAATCAATACAAACTTTAATATAGATAGAACTTTCATTTTCTTAAAAACCGCAAGAAAAATCCATCGCTGATTTTTTTTCTTCTTATTTCAAACAAGTATGTAACCCGAGCTATAAATCAGGTTCATTTCCATTTGCTTTCCCTCAGACTGTTGAATCCTAAGAAAACGTACTTCAAAAAATTCATCTACGAACGTCTACGAACAAATATGTCAGTATATTTTGCAAAAAAGGAGAATGTCCCAAAACTGGAGTGTGAGAATTAAAAAAGTAGTGTCACTGTTAAGTCAATGCTGTCTGACAATGCTATATAGTATGCTTCAGGCAGCAGTGGCTTAAGGTAGACAAACAGCTATAGTGTTGTCATCAACAGTTTTTCAAAAATCCAGGCTATTATTTTTCAATTTCTTGAACCAACTAGTGCATGCCACAGAATACGGATCAAATTTCATTCTAGTGTACTCAATTCAAAGCTGCCTATTTCAAAGAAACTAGAATACAAAAATAAAAGATTTATGAATACCACTTGATACGTAGGATAGCATTTCAATCTGATGTCCTTTTATTTCATAGCAGCCTATTTCCAAGAAAACAGAGTGAACAAAAACAAAACAAAGAAACACATTGCATATGTGAGAGTAAATGAGATTCAAGTGTGGTTATATAAATTGACCAATACATGATAAAAGGGACATTTTAAAAATGTTTTTATTCATGATGAAAATGTGACGACACAAGTTGAAAAAACTATAGAAGTATAAAAGTATATATTAAAAAAATAATCAAATAGACAGAACTTGTGCAGGATAACTTTTTTCTATTCTAAAATAGTCCTCATATTGCTGTATTTATCAAACATTAATGAACCAAAAACAAACGGAAACGTAAACATGTGAGTGGACTTACTTGTGGATAAAGCGAAAACTCTTGTGAGAGACGGAACGACTCTGGATTGTCCTTGTGGTATTCTCCAAACTTCTGGCAGAGTCTGATGAGTGTTCGATCCAACCAGCGTAGGACGTCACCACCTTCATCATTGGTTGCTTTGTGAACGGCTAATCTAGCCATCAGTACTGCTGCAGCCTCCTGATCAAAACCTGCTGCTATGTGAGGCAGCTGGGTACCAGCATCAGCCCAACTGCAGGGGGAGGGGGAGAATCACATACAATTGTGAATATTTAACTTGCTGAATGGGGTAAAATATTATAAATCTACAATACATACCCATGGTGGCCCCGGAGTAATGGAAAAGATGACTTTTACAAAACGACAAATTTTACAATGCCAAATCATATGGCATTTAAATTTAAGTTTAAATGTATGTGATCCTTTCAATATATCATTTTAACTTGCAATATTAAACTAAAGACAGGAAAGGATGAAATAAACTAAAAATGGGTCACAGCCTGTGAAGCGTTCACTCTCTACTCACTTACGCTGCCCAAGGAGGTTTATCCATGTGCATTGTTGAAGACAGATAAGTGACAGGTTAGTTCCTCATGAATAAACAGTATCAAATTACCTGTATCTTGAAATATACAGTCCTGACCAATCTTTAAAATTCAGGTGATTCCTAATTTAGACAAAGTCTGTTAGTGTATCTGTTGCAATGTTGGGACCTTCCCATCCATGCAACAGTACTGTGTTTTTAACCCCGTTGGCAAAATTAACAAGAATATGTTGATACAATATACTATGCACCTATGGATCAAATGAAAACCCTAATTTTGTTGAGTGATTTGGTTCACATACTTGAAAGAACATAGATGTAATTTTATTTATAATTTCTAAAAAGATTTCTTTTCAAAGACGCATTCTCATATTTTTTCGCTCAGCTCACTTTATCAAATTCACAAGTATGACAATTTTGAATCAGTTTACAAAAGAACGATCAACAAATCTAGGCACCTCACAGAAAGCTAATCTACTTGACCCATTATTGTATGATTCCATCCCACACACAGACTAGAGCAATCAACAAGAAATTCTAGAAAAGTCTTTGCAACGATTCCTGGGAGAATTTCTCTCACGCATTACATGTATGGAAATAGATATCCTGTGAGTATTGATCAAGGTATGATAGACTATCTCCACTTATCATTGTTTATTAGATTGAATACTATTCCCAGACCCTTGTGATGCAGGGAATTGGTAATCAATCTACTCTAGATAGAAAGAAAGAAAAACAAACTGCTTCTAAAATGCATTTTCTTTCAATATCCATGTACATATGTTTATCTGTTGGCATTTGTATGAATAAGGGACAAGTTTCCAATTCTTGGATGAAGAAAACATTTGAAGGGAATTTCTGTGAACCCTTGCTGTGCCATATATCTTTATTTACATGTTTGGTTACTCTTTTATAGAACTACCTGTATGTATAGTTGAATTGGGAATACATGTATTTCATCACATAAGCTGCATTTTTCACTTAATTCACCTATTTTCCCATAAATGTGCAACTGAATAAAATGAATGTTCAGAAGATTGTAAAAAAGGGGGATTTCTCAAAATCACTTTTTGGAAGACATTTTAATTCCCAAAAACTGTTTTGAGGACTTTGATCAAAATTACAAAAAGTACTAATCATAACAAAAACCAAAATCTGGTGATGGGTTATTGGTAAAGACTCCATATTTTTATTTAAAAAAAATTGTTGTGTAAAACTAAATATTTTTTTTCAAAGAAATACATGGTAATCAAATATAACATAATTTGTGAGCCAGATATATCCTGGGATAGAAATGGGACAGGATTCTAATAAGAACCCAGGGTGGTGTTTCATAAAGGTAAGAAAAACTTTAAGAACAACTGGTATCAGATTATTTATTTGGATACTAGTAATTCTTCAAATATTTCTCAACTTCATGAAACACCGCCCAGGAACATTATCGTTAAGGGACACTTTAACAAGAACAGAAATTGAAGAAAAAATGTATTATCTAATCTTTCATCTTACTTCCTTGCTATTGTTGTGACTCTACAACGCCATTGTCCACTGGAGTGCTGGTACTGGGTTACAAACTGGATGCATCCCTTCCCACCTTGTGGGATCGGAGCATTGTGCTACAAACACAAGAGAAAAAGAACAATGAGTCATTGTAGTAATGAAGGGTGTTTTGGAATGAACACAGATAAATGCTATAGCATGAAATGAAATTAAATGGAATTAAGTCATTCCTTTTTGAAAATGATACAAATTAAAAAAAAAAGTTTTCCTGGTCTAAATCATTTCTAACTACATAAACAGTAAATATGAATATTTATTTGCTATACTAAAGCTAAGAATAATGAGATCATCCATTATTCTGAGCTTTTTAGGGTTCTAGTGAAGCAAGTATTGTGACTTGCGCACAAGTGGAAACATGTACATGTATTAAATCAAAAGTGTCTCTGTTCAAAAGTCACAAGAATTTCAGGAAATTCCTGAAATAAAAGACTCTGCTTCTTTGAAAGCTGGCGGGAGCCTTTCTGTTTTTTTTTTTTATTATGTTCATACAAAATTTGCAAATTGATGAACAGGAAAACTGCCATACAAAGTGGTAATGTACTGATCCCCAATGGTATTAGAATATGCTGCTCGCATCGGGAGACATGGAATCATAAATCATGTCTGTAAGCACAAGCAGTGTCTGACAGGGAATATTCATAATAAATCTTCGGAACAAGTTGAATAGGAAAAATAATGAATATTAGCATTCCCATCGATTATCAGAGACAGTGTATAAATTCTTGAACCATTAGATACTCCACATGAGTGACAACACTATGATAATGGGTGGCCTCGTTTGAAATATTGTTAACATTGAAACGAGATGATATACAATAACAAGTCTGTATTTATATAGCGCTTAATAAAATTTTCTCTAAGCGCTTTACAAAGTTTTCTTAACATTATATAGTGCAATTTGGTATTTTCTATTCTTAGTTTTCATGTCATACTCTTATTGCTGGCATGGTATCCCCTTTCAACGAAACCCTATTAAATTATCAATCATAATAACTCATCTCCATCATCATCATCATCATCATCAACATCATAATCATCATCATCATCATCATCATCATCATCATCATCATCATCATCATCCTCATCATCATCATCATCATCATCATCATCATCATCATCATCATCATCATCATCATCATCGTCATCATTATCATCATCATTAACAAATGTATTTGACCACATTTCTCTTCTCAAGCACTTGGCAAATTCATGTTGAAGTACCTCTGACTAATCATATGCACTCATTTAATCACATCTGATTTTCAAGATTCATTCCCCAATAACCTAATATATTTTTGACATATCCATTCCCTTGGAAAATGTACTAATATAGACTCACGCAAACACACTTCATCCAAAGTATTGATATAATTGTTACCACAGAACAAAACATGATAACCTGTAAATGACTCTTTGACAAACAGAGACATGAATGGGACAGACATAGCACAAAAGATGGGAAATAGGGAGACAATCAGAGTTATCATAAATAGTAGTATATCTACATCTACCCAAGAAAACGCAGGTGATGACCATTTCCGCTTAAAGAAAAACATGTTTGTCATGTAGGAATGATGTGATGAATAGCCATAAAAATCATGATCAGTCTGGATTGTCATCCTTGGGTATATGCATTTGATAAAATATAAAAAGAAAATTGCTGATTGAAAAAGCCATTTTTGTGAAGCCAGATCGATCAATACAATCATCAATATTGAAAGAAATAGAAAAGATCATTTATGTATTGTGGTAAACTCGAGAAATATTAGTCATAATTTTACCAACTGTTGTAAGTGCGCATCTTACTAACTTTAGACAGTCTTGTGTCCACATTAATTAATATTTAGTCAACATTGAGTAATAATCTGAAAAATTAGGGAATTGTTGTTCCAAAAATTGATGAAATGATCTTCAAGATAGTGGTAGAGATAACCGTCTGGAGATCAATGATGTGCCATTATATCTGAGTATATATTGTAATTTGGATTAACAAAATATAAGTATCTAGTATTCTTAACTATGAATGCTTGCTTAAATGAGACCAGTCTACATGTGAAATCTTGTAAAAAAAATAAAAGAAAAACAAATACAAAAAATAAATAGAAGAAGGGGCCACATAACAAATTTGTGAGAGTGCACACTAATAGGCAAGTGATAACTAATATGTTCTCAATGCAGTCGTCTTTACGGAAGCAGTATGGACATATATACATAACACAATTGAACTATCTAGCACATGCAAGACCTCTTCTAACAAAGTACAAATGTATATCAATTAGGAAAAAGAAATTCCATACCAAGAAGGCACAAGTGTACATCGGTCTATTGCTATAATCTCACATGAGTTAATTGAGTTGGAGCCTGATATTTGATTATTGAATTAATCAATCAATATCTCACTCTAATTAACAGAGATTTATACATCATATCGAATTGAAGATTGCGTGGCTTCAAACATCTACATGTTGGTGATAGTAAGGAACAAAATGAATTATTCAAGAGAGATAGTGTGTACATGTGTCTGTGTGTGTGCACATGTAAAGGAGGAGAAAGGGAGAAAGAGAAAGAGAGATGTCTATAGAATCAACAAGTTTATCAGAAAACATTCAATTTACACAAATGTACTATGTATCCAGCAATTCAAACAGTATAATAAAAGTTGGTTTTCATGACAATGCTAACAGATTGATAACATTTGTGCAATATACATTCCTTTAAATATAAACCTGTAATGCAGCAGAAAAGTTGAAATAATAAAAAACAAACACAGATCCAAAATGTGAAAATAATGTCTCATGATTTGCAAACTTTAAACACCTCTAATTCCTCTAAACATTGCTAATGCTAAATTACAAAATCATGCTTCAACTGCAAATCTCCAACTCCCTTGATTCCCCGGTGACCCGATTGGAGATTCCAAATTCACATCTTGTAGTGCTATGTACTCTTTCTTGGGGTGATTCTATTATAAGAAAGATCTGTTTCAATTGCTGCTTGTCAACTGCACATCATTTTCCCATCAAACTCTATTTTAGAGATCACCACTACAACGTTTTCAAGAATTTTAAGCATACAGACAGGATGGTGAAAAATTCACAGGTCTTATCATTATTATTATTATTTATAGGAAGAAAGGAGATTAGTGAGTAAAAGAGAGGGAGAGAGAGTGAGTCAGATCTTCTACACTCAGGTGAACCAATAAGAAAGTTAACAAATAAACTTTCATAAGTGAGCTTCGTCAGTACTAATTAAAATTCATGCCACAAATGAAGACATAAAAAATCATTCCTTCACACTGAAAAGCATTTTGTACAAAAACTCTTTCAATATCTATGTGGTAAGCAATATTAAAACTGGCATATTAGCATGGACAATCTGAGGTTCTTACATACATTTGACACAGTGCTGTCATGATAAGAATACCTAGAGAATAGGGAGCCGAGAGTTGAGTTTTAAAGGAAAGATAGCTATGTAAAGTTGAAGTAGCCCACTTCAGATCGAGAACAAGTAGGAAATGCCAAAAATATCATATTTCATGGAAAACGTGATGGAATAAGATGAAAGAAAGAGGGATGGAAACAAGGAAGAGAGAGAGAGAGAACTTGAAAATAATTAGAAATAGAATATACCCATAGGAATTGCTTGACAAAGGACATCACTTTGCACGGTGAAGTGGCATCAAGTTTCAGATCATCTGAAGACCAGAATATGGAATTTCATTACTAACCCAATGGATCAATCTATTGTCACGTATGGGGCGTCCTGCATCATAATCATCACAGTAAATAACATGCTGGTATATGGTTTGGTCACAAACCCATCGTCCTTTACCTTTTAACTTTCTTACAGGGAAACCAACCCCTGGAATTATGGTGCTCTCGTTGAATGAAGAAAATGAACAAACTGAAAATTTGAGTAAAATCGGACAACCCATTCAAAAGTTATGAATTTTCAAAGTCACAGAGATTTGACGATCACTGCCGCTCATGGGGATCCGTGTGCTCGGCAACACTGAGTGAATCTGTGATGTCATGTCGCACAACTCCTCATTCACTTTATACATAGAACATTTAAAAATGGACTAATATAAAATTTAGAGTAGGGTTGCAGCATCACTCTTCTCAGAATACATTCAGAATCAATACAGAAATGCTATGCCCCAACCGGAAATTGGCATTTTGTTGACTTTTCAGAAAAAAGGAGAAAATGTGAAATTTTGTGTACAGAGTGCATGAGGAGTTGTCCGACATGACGTCACGGATTCCATCGATTTTGCCGATTGCACGGCTCCCCATGAGCGGTAGGGATTGTCGTATCTCTGTGACTTTGAAAATTCAATATCTTTTGAACAGGTTGTCTGATTTTGCTCAAATTTTCACAGTTTGTTCATCTGATTTTTCTCCGTTCAATGATAGCATGATAATTCCAGGGGTTGGTTTCCCTTTAATTTGTATTCCTTGAAGTTGGAAGGAATGGGTGACATAACTTTAATGAGGTACATATTTAGAAAGCATGACATCATTCATCTAATAAGCCAGATTGTTCAACATCTAATGAGCTGCTTTGTCACCTGTGTCCTTATCCATTCAGCATTATTCTAGAAAATTAGACAGCCAACATTAAAACCTAATATTGTTTAGTTGAATTGTATTTATCTGCATACAGGTCACAATGGAAATTAGTGCTTGTTTACCATCATGGGACAAAGCATACTCAAAGCAACGTTTCATAATAGTGCTCAGCTCATTACGTTGATAAAGAGGTATATTTGGTAAATAAGTAGAAGACAACTTTGTAAAACAAAAACAGGTAAAATCAATATACTTGTTACTCATCCCTGGGTGCATACTCTTTACCAAATTCAAAAAAAAATAATCAGTAGTTGAACCATTTTAGAGCTTTGAATGAAAAGGCCCCTCCTCTACCAATTAAGGTTGATTACTTGCTGTATATAGGGGGGGGGGGGGGGGGGGGAGTACATCATGAACGTGGAAATGTGAAGGTCCAAAAGAAAGTAATGTTTTCACATCTTCACGTCTTCAACGCACAAATGTTTATTTTTAAGAGGTGACTTCTAAGAAGGACATTGTTGGGCAGAAGTCCTTCAATATTGTGGTGAGCAGAAGTGATATCATGAGGGCCTATAACATGATAATAATAATAATGCCATTTGTATAGCGCCTAATCCACTCTGTAGAGTGGTAAAGGCGTATTAAGAGACAAGTAAAAGTAAAGATTAAAAGTAAGATTAACTTTGGGTACAATGGGTAAAAACGGGGCTGGCTTTCATGAAAGCATTGGTGTAGAGCAATGCATATTTCCATGGAATATCAACAAACAAAATAATATGTCGCCTTTATGAAAAGCAGCTCCATTTTTCCTTGCTGTATATATCCCATTATGATATGACAGCCCTAAATTGTATAGACCCAGCTAGATACAATGTAAGAGCAAATGTTTTAAAATCTACTGGGTTTCAATCATATTTTCAGTTTGAGCTTCAAAACATTTTGACTTAGACCGTATGGAGACTTTGACCTCCAAATGATGATATTAGCCTATTTATATAAAAAATATTAATTTATTTCAAAATAAGCTTGCTCATGTGCACTATGTAAACTTACATCTATGTATTATGTATGTATACATGTACATGTATATATAATAAGTATAATATGTAATAATTATAATAATATCTGTGTATATATGCAAATTGATTATTTCCCATATTTTTTCAAGGGGTATACACTCTGCAAGCCTGACTTTTTTTGTAGACACCTCAATTTCCAGTCCTATCATTATTTTTGTTGTTAAATCTTATTGTATCCCACCTTGACTTTTAATGTATGGATTGATTTATTATGTATCATGATTTATTTAGAACTTTGCAATTATTTTGTTTATTATATTTTTATTTGATTGGAAATGAAAAGTAAACTAAACTGAAACTGAAGCAAAGCTGAATCATGAAATCTGGGTATTTAGTAATTTTTACAGGCAATATTGAAATATGCAATAAACAGTAGAATAAAAGCATCAATAAAAGCTAATTTCTGAGCTCATTATAGTTATTCACTGGATAAGAGTGATGATGATATGCGAGTTGTATAAATTAGGTACTTCTGTATGTTTCCCAATGAATAAATCATATTAACATGACAAATGGACAAAATTGTTTCTTATAAATCAAATAAATAGGTTTATAAAATATCTCAAGGAGCAGGTAGTATATCCTATATGTTCTAGTTGTTATTAAAGGGTTAAAACTATCATACACTTGAAAAAAAAATTCTGCTAATGATATTTAGTATTAAGATTGGTGATCTACAAAGAGATTGAGAGAGAGAGAGAGAGATAGTAGAGAAAGACAGACAGAGTGGAAAGGACAGAGCTAGAAAGTGTGTATGAGAGAGGGAGAGGGTCAGGGGAACCTCTTTAGTAGAATGAAAAAAAAACAAAAAAAAAACTTGGGAAATAGATCCCCGGTGTGAAATAAGACACAATCCTTTGTCATATACAAGAAACTACTCTGAACTTTTCTCATCCTTTTTATCATCTTTTGCACACCGCACTTGACTATCAACGCATGTGTGTGTGTGTGTGAGCCTCTCCAATGCTTAATGTGCATGTGTTCATAAGCAGAGAAGATTGCACTTACGGACGGAATGCAAACCTTAGCAACCAGTATCTTGGCAGGGCATCACTCCAGTCAGCTGGGTTTGATCATCGTTACAATTTAATAGTACTGGAGGTCCGTGACGATTTATCTTTCAAACTTCCTTGGTCTATTCAAGCTCATCTTTTATCTATATCTCTTTGTCAGTGGTACATTTGGTTTATAAACTTACTAAGGAGGAATATTCTCAACAGGCAAGTAACTTATCAATGCAGCTGAGTTTACGCACTATTGAACAACTAATTATCTTTTTTTTTATTTTCTTCTGTTTTGACCGAAAAGTTAAAAGCAGCTCTTACATGAAGCTATATTTAATTTCATCTCATGCATTTTTCAATAAAAAAGTATTATATATCAGACCACTTTACAAACTAGTGATATTTAAAACAAATTATATCGGCCATGTAGGGACTGCTGAAAAGCTAAGCCTGTATTTTGCAAAAATTTCATAATCTAATGTAAGAAGTGAATAAAAAAAGATGCACTATGCATACTGTGTAGTTTTTGGTTTGATAAAGGATATCACATTCAAGTCTTATTCGCTGAAATGCAGAAATCTTTATAAAATAATTGATAAAATAAGCACTCTAGATATCTTCCATGCAGCTAGTTCAGAGTCATTAAAAAAGAGCTGATTATCGTCAAAATCTTCATCGTTTAAACATACACTTCTCTTGTGAATATTACTGGTCAACTTTACAATAAAATGTGAATTTATTAGTATAGAGCTGCATTATTATCAATCATGTGTAATACGAGCAGGAAATTGATCTAACATAATAATTGTCTGCTCTTTCCATTACATGTATGTATCATTTCATATATCATTGTTCACTTTACATTCAAAGAAAGTAGCTACACCTTGCTTAATTTGGATTCTTGCTTGGTTATTCAAAGGCAAACACAAAACTAAACATAAATTTTTTTTCGGAATCCCAGGATATTTGCAAGCAATGCTTATCTTAATTATTAATGTTAAAAATAGATTAACTTTTGTGTATATACGTCTGTCCAAATATGAAACTTGATGCATCCCTGAATTAATGCACTATGTGTGTGGTTAATTCATTTTACTTTTTTAGCAAAATTATCAGTCAATGTTAAAATTTGAACTGCAAAATATCCTTATTCACAGAACAGCAAGTAGATATTTAAAAAAAAAATCTTTGCAGCTTTAGCACACACATTTACGAAAAAGAAAGACAAGAAATGAAAAAAGGAAGAGAATGAAAGAGAGGATAAGAAAAGAGAAACACTGGAGAGATAGAATGTAGAAGCAAATGAGAGAGACAATATATTGGTTTCAAGACCAGCCATTCACGCTCAAAATACTGACAACCAATATTACTCTTTCTAATAAAAGAACTGGTTTCCATACAAACAAAGTGTTCGGCAGACTTTATGAATAATAGAGGAAGAAGATATCAGGTACCCAATGTTCTCAATGCTTAGTTTCATTGCAGCGGAAAGGCTACATATATTACCCATATTCATACAAAGTTAAGATACATTTTGAAATGTATGACTGAGGTGTAATGTAACCAACGTATCAAAATGTATTAAAATATTTAGAGACATAGAGAGACAGCAAATACATTTGAATTGATTTTAATATGGTCTGGGAGAACATGTCACAGTATGAACATTTGAAAAGTGTAAATTACATGTACAAAACAATGATTTAACAAGGACAATTTAGGGGTAGCTGAACATCACAATAGCTCTCATACACACAAAAAGCAATTGATGCAAAATTCCTTGGCTCAATAAAGTTTATATTCCTAATTTCAGGAAGCCATTTATTTTCTCATTGGTTTCTACAGGTACAGCACTTATTTCCTTTCAATTTGCAATATGTTAAGACTGAAACTTGTTGAAATTTTAGGTACAACGCACATATAAATATTAATATACAGTCAGGTGATATTAAATGTCATTCCCTTTTCCTTTAATTTTCCTACAAATCCAATCCATAAAATTTGTACTAAGTTAAAAATGGTGCTGGAAGGAAGTAGGGGGGCGGGGGGAGGGGGCGGTCTGCAGGTCCTTTGCATACCTTGTGTAGGTTGGATATACATTGTAAAGAGCCAAATGTGATTTTAAAAAAATACATTATATCCTCCCCAACATTATTGTGGGTCAAGCAAAAGTGAGGCCTGGCATTCAAATAAACGTTGGAACTTTGATGAGGTTTCTAAAAAAAAGTTAACCGCATTGTGCATCACATTGATGCAACACAAAAATACACACACAACTTACAGTATGTTTAATGTCATAGAACGGCCTTACAAAGAAGGGATGGCAAAAAACAAGGACTAAAATGTATGTGGTTAAACATGCAAATGAGTTACTTCCATGTACACCACACTATCAATCTATGGTAAGAAGAACAAAGGGAAGTAAGAAATAAGATACAAAGCCTAAGCGATTGCAAGTGTTATTTTACGGGTCGTTTGGCCATACATGATAGATCCCTTTCTGTATATGGAAATACCCTTTACCTATTTTGAACTTTCATCATTTACATTTGACATTTTTAACAGTTCCATTTTAGATTTCCTTCCTGCTCACTGTTATGCTGAAACTATTTTAAACCTTATCGGATACCTAAATACAAACCCAAAACTCAAAGCCATTCTTGTATCTTATACAACAGTTTTATAATTTATTGTTCAAAGTCTTTTAATTCATTTTAATAATTCCTAGTTTATTTATGCTTAGATATTTTTTTTTCAGGATTTATGCTAACCCTGAAATGGTGAATTCTGTGGATCTCGTACAGTTTACAATAGGTTTAAATTTCAATTTGAATTCTAATCCATAAATTTCAATTTACCAACCACAGGGCTCAGAGGGAACAATGCTTAAATTATCATCTTTGTTATAACTGCACTTATTATGTTAGAAACAATAAAACGCATTTCTACACAAAAACTTCAAACTTTAACCTATAATATCCTTTCCCGATTTCAAACATGTACACATGTTCCCGTTAAAAAAACAAAATTTTTAAATTTTATATCTAGCTCGTAAACTTCCCACGCACATGAATAAGAAATTACTCTGATTTTAGTCTGGCAAAATGCTGAGCCCATCCTGGCGAAAAGAAGTAACATCAGAACCTAAATTGATGATGATTTATGTGTGATTCTTACACCTGAGACTGAAATAGGATAGTTCATGTGTGAGTGCTTGACTAAGGAAGCTTTTCAAGACATAACAATTGTTGCCACTGGGAAAAACTTGTTTTGTATCCCTCTGTACAACAAGCCAAGATCTCCCTTAGAACATGTCTATCAGTTGTTTTTATGCATATATACAAGGAAGCACTTTCTCATTAAAAAAATATCATTATGAGTTTCAACAAATGTAAAATAATGATATTTTTAAGCATTTCAAATCAGGAGAAACAGAAATGATACACAGAAATGTATCCAATTATTACTTTTTTTAGAACTTTTAAACACGTCATGCTTCAAGACTATGTTTAAGTAGATCAAACTAACCTCAGACATTACATATCGATCAGAAAAATGAGGAGTATACAGTATTATGCAACAGTAACAGTAAAACAATGAAATAAAGAAGGGGGAATCCCTTTTTGAAAATGTTACACAACATGAGCTGACCACAAATATTTATGATGAGTGAAACAAAAGACGCCGGTAATAAAGATCAAAGAACATTGACCAAGGCCAAGAAAGAAAAGTCTTTACTTTCATAATGAGTCCTTTGACAATGTTAGTTGGGTACTTGGTTTTTAATGAAGGGTGGTATTGAAACGTCTTAAAATTAACTTGCAAATGCTTGAAAACACATTTACACAATTCATACAGTGGTACTTTCCTAACGATGGTATATTGCCAGGAAGATGTGTTGCAAGGATGTGGGCTTTTGAATGTGATTGGTCTCCGCTTTACACAGAACCAATAAAAAATCACTGTGGTTTTTGAAAGGTGAAGCGTAGTATTTATTGGCATTAATGTGTTGATAATTGATACTCTTCACGTGGCTAAGCTGATATAAAGTGCTAAATCTTTTAGACCGGCTTTCTTGCAACTCTGCAATGCAAAGAAGTAAAAACCTGCATCTATTTCTGCCCTTTTTAAAGCATATTTAAAACTGGAGACATATGTATATCTTTGGAAAGCTGAGGTAGTGAACAAATTTTTTTTTCTTTCTCGAATTCCCCGACTTTTGCCTGAAACCGTTGTTGCTGGTCATGAATAATAATTTACAAGTGTTGTAAAATAATATGATAGTCAAACTTTAATATTCTTGCATCAATGCTGGGTAGTTCACGAGTGCATTGTGTTGTACTAACCTACTTTTGATCACGCAAAGTGTTGTGTAATATGAAGGTCACAACTATAGGCCATAACTTGACTGGTAGATGGGCATCAATGATTGCATATTACATACACATGTGAACATATTTAGGGGTGGGGATGAGAACATATTAATTCATTTTCAAACTGCACATTCAGAGGCCTATCTTAATCAAAATGAAATTCACAATATTTTGATCTATTTTTTAAATTTGAAAATGAATATGGTTAATCACCATGATGCTCAGTAAAATTCACATTGTCTAGTGCCTGTGCAGGGCTTTCCTGTTATGATTTTGAAAAATAATCGTAAACAATAAATGGGTACATTGGAACTTATTAATAATTGTGTTATGCATGCACTCTGAATGTTTTTTTGTTTGTTTTTACACAGAAACTTACATGGGCTTGAGTATTCAAGTTGAAGATTCTATGAATGCCCTTGTGCAGGCCAAATGCCTTTCTTTTTTCACCTCTTTAAATTTTCCTTTTTATTACAAATTGTTCATCTCTCCCTCTCCCCTCTAATGGCCAGCCCTTATCCAACTACTGATGCCCACACCCCAGTTGTTTGGTTCCGCTCAATCGACCGAGCCTCTAAAATTGGCCAACCTGATTTTTTTCTTCTACGAACAAAAGTAGAATAATTTTCTTTTGAGATATATTGGCCCATAAGTCATCATTTTCCAATAAACACCAATATCTATGTGTTTCTGGGAAACACTGTCATTTACGGGGATTTCTAAGAACCTGGCAAATTTGAGACTGAGGATTTGGTCTAAAAATGGATTTTTTAGGCAACTAAACAATTTTTATGGCCTAATTTGTCTCACAATGACATGCTAATTTCTTTTTCATGACTACTCCATATCTCTCTTCTTCACCATCTTTCTCTTTGCCTCCTAACACACATTCTCGCTACCTAACTCAGCCAGCCGAATCCTTGATTATGAGACACTGCTTTAATTAGCATCAGTGCCTTCATCAGTCAAACACAGCTTTGAATGCTCATCTCTTTACCCATTGATTAGGACCTACAAAATGCTGCCACAGAATAACTGGGCAATTTTGTTATGAACATTTTGTTAGCTTTTTAATCCTATTACGTTTCTCCTGCTTCCATCTCCAGTCAGTTATCTTTCATGCTCAGAATATTTTATCAAAGAATGATCTCTATGTGGATGCGTGACAAAACCAATCAAGCATAATTTAATTTTGCTTTTGAAAATCAATCAATGAATATCATTTCGACTAAAACTATCTCAATTGCCTGGCTCTTTATGATGAAAAGACTTTTTAATTACAAATAAGGGAGGTTTTTGGCAAATGAAGTAGTGAGAGTTAGTGAAAATTCAAGAAATGAGCATCTTTTGAAAGCCTTTTAAAAAGTCTCGTGATCGTGCAGCGTCTATGTATTGAAAACAATGCAACTCAAAGCAAATATCTACACATGATAAAGCTTTTAGGCAAAAGGAAATTGTCAATTGACAACCTATGAAGTAATTTTTAAAAAACCTCACGGTTCAAAATAGGAAACAAATACGTGCAAATGCAGATCATAATCAGGAAAAAACTCCTATACCAACTATTTATGCAGACAAGCGGACAGAAACTATAATCTTGGGTGCAAATAGACAGAATAAAAGCAGGAGTGGTGCGTCTACTAGTCCAGATTACCTTTCATCTAATGATATCAAAGGGTTGTCCCCCTCCATGATTTATAATTCAATAATAACCTAGATATGACAAGCAATAGACTGTACTGCTCTATTACATACATATATTTATGTAATTGCGTAGAGTACACTCCTATTCATGCGTGAATTTCATAGTGATCTGAATGATACAGAATGAAAATTCAAAATCCAAATCAATGTGCACAGTAATTAATTCTAGCCCTCAAAAATCAAAATATTTTGTTTTCCTCTATGAACTTTCATTCTAAAAATAGCTAGAGACTAATAATTAAGGCCATTGTTTAATATAGTTTTAAAAAAAAATTGAATTAATGGGCAGGCATGTAAAATATAACAGTAATCTAAATAGATGTGAAAAGTTGATTTGCTTTTTTTATAAACATGTAATGAAAACTGTTAAAAAATGATAGAAAAGAACCTTTCCTTACCCACCCAACAACCAAAATACACAAGTTTATATTTAAATCTAAAGTATTGTAGGGCCATTACTTTGGGTTGAAATTGGAATCAGTAAAGGTGTAGTATGAATATTTACATTCACTGTGTACTTACAACTCTATAGATTCCTGATGGTTATGTACATGATATATACTAACTCAATATCAATAGTTGTTTGACCAAACTATTAACATCTTGCTTAAAATGGCGTGTTCATGTTAATCCACCCTTGAGAAAAGTACTGCATGGAAGCTGAATTAATTTGACATTCTCAAAATTGTTAGCAAAGTTTGTGCGAGAAACCGCTTAAATAGCATTGTGGAAATCATCCTTGAAATCTACACCTCCGGTCTATAAAAAGCGGGTTTCAATATCAGTCTTCTAAATGACGCGGATCACTTTGCTGTGGGATGGGCGGTAATTTGGAGGGAATATTGGAACTTGCTGTCGCTCAAGGAGTATTAATCATTTTTGCCTGATGATTTTCGCCTGGCATTGGCGCCTTAGAAAGAGGTATAAACAATTGATTGCATTATATGAATGATTTTTTAATTACTGAAATACAATTGTAAACAGCAGTTGGACATGCAATTCTATATAAAAGCAAACAGACATTTTGAGAGCTTATTGAACAAGCAGTAATCAGAACAACGTCACTGCAAGCCTTTGTGTAAGACTATGCTGCCGAATACTGTGAATTAATCTGGCCATAAGACAAAGATTCAAAGGATGCGCCCTGATTTTCTTGTCATCAAGTTCGCAATTACGGTCTACCTATCACCCTCATTTTGGAAGCTGGAAGAATCTTTCAAATGACTGTCCACTCCCTGGTCTTCGGTTATCAATAGACACTGTCCATTCCAATTCTCATAGACTGTCGACACTTCAACTAATGGTGTATATAAAATTGTAATCTCTGAGTGAGTAGAGATTACAACAGCCAAAATTACTGCTAAAAATCAATGATAAATGAGGGACCTTTGATTTTTTTTCCCAAAAAATGAGGACAAGAATTAAAGAAGAATTGGGTGATAACATGCACAAAGCATATGAAATGTGCTGTGTAGACTTGGGGAAAAAGTGGGATGGATGAAATAAAAATGATTTCAATAACTTTTTGAAAGAAAAATACGAGAATATGGAGAAAAAAATAATGATGGGTGCACTGACACTATCAGTTCATCCCCCATCATCATCATTGTAATACTTGCAAGTGGTGACTATTTTGTATCCTTGCAGGATAATCATTGCCTTGTTACTAATACTATTCAAATCATTGAAAAGTAGATTAAATTAAAAATTGACTAAACTAACTTCAGCTTACTCAGAAAGCCTACAAAATACACAATCACGTGTCTCTACAATTGCCGCTTCTTCGTGACATGACCAATGCTATACCATTAGCCTACTTCGCCTCCCAAATGTACATGTATGTAAATAAACAGCAAAGTTAATTGCAGCATCCCACTTCTAAGACAAACACACTATCTCGCAATGTCTCTTCCTCCTCCTTGTGACATCATACTGAAAGATGTTGTCAGCTAATATTTTCATTTCATTAGAAGCAATGTATGTGTAGCTTAATAAACTTTACTCTATGTTATTGGCAGTCACAATTGTTTCCCATGTCCACTTGGGAACACAAATAAATCTTGATGCTATTTCACGCATTAGGTTGCATGGATCCTTACATGTACATCAGGATTGACACAACTACACAAACATACCCATGCTCTGGTCTTATATACTTGCTTATTCATCAATGAATATTATTCAAACTCCCAATAGAGCAAATCATACTTAGATATTTCAGAACTTTTTTGAACCAACTACAATGAAATTCAATGAAAGTCCAAACTTAATGCCTGATATTCTTTAATTCATTTCAAGAACATTTCACATTTCACAAAGCGAGAAAATGTACAGAATAATATACAACATACATGTAGAAATGTACGAAACTGTTTATCGGGAAAGCTAAATTCTTTTGTGTATTACAGCAATTGCAATTTAAGCTTGAATTTGTGTTTATTTTGTCCAACAATTTCTTTGTCCTTTCTGCTCACAGTGAAGTGGGGGTCTTAAGACCAATTTAAGACTCGAGTAGACATCAATTATAAGGTATTTCCATTATAAACCGCACTGTGACTCCTTCCCTCCAGCACACAATGCATTAGGGTATGTGTAAACATTGTCGTACAAGACCCACTTTCCACAGGGGATCATTCTATAACCCATTTGTTGGATGGGAGGGAGGGAGAGAGGGAAGAGAGAGGGAATACAATCATAACCAGGGGGTGACGATGGATCAATTCAACCGTTTCTTGGGAAGCTATTACATTTGTAACCAAAGAATCTCCAGTTTGTATTGATGAGATGTATGCGATGAATGAATATCTCATAACGAAGGATGTTGATTTAAAATTTAATTTTCCTCCCAGGTATTGCTGGAAAGCTTCAGAGTATTCTTATGCCTATACGGGAAAAGATATTATGTGATATTCATGAAAAATTGCTCTGTAATTGTGGGCAGGTGTGATAGCATTTTTAAGAATAGCATTCGTGATAAAAAGATGAGTCATGCTCAACGCTTGCTTGATTATGATATTTACATAAAAATGCTATCCAAAATACAACTTTTTGTCAACAATTGAAAGTATTTGAACTGTAATCAGGCATAAAACATAAAAAAGGGAAAAGTGAATTTATTTTGAGGTATTTCTGTTGTTAACTGGCATACAATTACATATACAAAAACTAGTAGAAATCTACTTTAGATGTTAAAGTATTATTGTACAAGTCCTACATGGTGAAGTAAAATGGTGCCCGAGTTTTCGATAAAGCTTTGTATTAATTTTACTCCACAGCTCATCATTATTGGATTCTGCAAGAAGTTTCAGCAGTTCCCTTCATCTATTTAGTTCTGTGTTGTTTTAGCGCAACTTTTCAAACATCGGCTTCGCTTTCACCCTACTCATATCATGAAGGGAATTATGAGGTCTTTGTATGGAATATAAAGGTTGGTTCCCCCTAACAAAATGTTGCAGATATTTCTTTTTCAGAGAGTGCTGTCATATATTATTTCTGCTTCTGTATACTCATCAAGTGGGAGTGTTAAAAGACACTTTTAATTGTCGTTCAAGAGAGACTGAAACATTATTATATGCCTGTAGTTGGCAAACTGAGATATCATTATCTAGAGTAGACTATGAGAGGTACTGGGAATACATAGTACGTACTGCATAGTATTATAATCAGTCAAATGATATTCACATCAAATGCACACAAATGCACATAAGAGATTTTTGTTTGTTTGTTCTTCATTAGACACAGACTGTATCCATTAGTGAGTGAATGAGTTTGTAAAGACACTTCTCAGGCAAAGATGATTACAAGGTTGCAATATGCAGACAGTTAGATTCCATAAATCATCAAGAATTTCTTACACTAAATAACAGCACACAGGAAGACAAAGAACTTCACTACCAATAAATAGATTGCAGCCAGACTCATAGGACAAAATACACACTGCATTTTAACAATTCTTCAGCAGAAGAAAAGGCTTTAATATCTATCTGAATAGACAATCGTTAATGTGGCAGAAATAAAAAAATCTGAAGAAAACAAGACCCTTCACTTAAAGCACGAGGATACTTAATTGCTTGTAGATATTGATATGGTTAATTTTCATCTCTTGCATAATCAAAATACCATTATCTAAAGTGCCAATTTATGTGACATGCAAATCAAGTCCATTTCTTTAAAACTCAAAATGAAAATATTTCCCCCAAAAAAACTACCCATTTCAAGATAAAGTGAAAACAAAATTTGTTTAATACATTATGATCATTAATAACAATTACATAATGACGCACAAGATGCACAAGTATAGCGGTTGGATGTGACCATAACATTATCTCTTGAAATGAGGATCAGTGTCTAAAAGTCAGGTCCTATCAATTACACTCTACTTGGATTCACTTCCATATCCTCCATCTCGAATTCAAGGGTAAACTAATCACACGATTGTGATGCCTAACTGACAGGTTCATTTACCCATACCATGCATCAAAAGCAAGCAAATTGAAAGCAACAATTTCCTTGAATCATTATACTCAAGGAAATCGGCATATAAGACAGAATTATTACTGAACTTAATTTGATAGGGACGTGTGTGGCATCCCTCAATCTTTTAAATATTGAGGAGTTATATACAAGCCCTTAATGATAAAGTTATCTCTCTGAGATAACCCAAGACATAAACCGTATGTATAATGTGTTTTTTTCAAGCGGAGGATCCGCTGCACTGAAGTATTGCATTCTAAAATTAATTTAATTACATGCCAGTTCAGTTCAAATTTACTTATCTAAACTTTTTCCCTCTATTATAGTACAGCATAACTTACTTGAACAATTACCCATTTCTAGCAAACACCTATGTAACATGAAAAGCTTACGTTTCAGCAGGTTCACAGTATAAATGGTAACTTTGAATATTTAATCTATTTTGAAATTGGTCCCAACCCTTCTAGAAAAAAAATTCCCCTTGCATGTTTGCTATATTCAGGTTTGATCATGGCACGGAGATTTGATTCTTATTGATCGTACATGTACTTATGAATGTAACTTACAACGAATCTGTTGCATGGGAGCAGTACGTTTTCATCTACTCAAAGAATTTTAATGATTTAATGTGTCTTGCGCGTGACAGGATTTAGAACTGGGGCAGAGTTTGACAAGATTTCTCCTTCAGCTGGTTTTCAAGAATCCTTTGAGCAGAAAACCCCCTTCTAGAAGAGAAGGGCTAATCGATCACCTGTTAGGACTTTCCTTGACAATTGAATCAATATCATACTCTCATCTAGCTTCCCCTTCTCACTCAGCAAGAATTAAACCTGTCAAATAAATACTATCATGTAAACAAGCTACCATCTGTAGATGTGATGGATAATAGTGAAATAATTGAATATCTCACATTATTTAGACCAATAATTGGTTTGATTTAATCCAACACATTCCTACTGGTATATCTAAAAGAATAGATTAGCATGCATTTGATCTTTGACTCTGTACCTTGTAAAAAACAAATGCATTCAAGCTTTCAAAGTCCATTTGGATTTTTTTTTTGTAAAAACGACTATTCCAGAAATCTAATGTTTCTATTTCTGATAAGCACATACAAAATGTAACCAAATTGTACATCAATGACTGAAATATGCAATTAGTTTTCTAATCTGACATACCAAAATTGGCATCTAAAGATATAGAAAATGTACTCTACCCTTTTTCTATCCTTTTTGCCTTTAAGAGGTAAAATTAGACAATTATGTTAGCAAGTACTTTAAAGCAATAGATCCTATATTGGAAATAAAAATAAAAATTAACATGGTAAATTGACCCCATTCAACTTTCCATCTTTGAGAAGATCAGATTCCCTTTGAAACACTGAAATGATTAGCACTCATAAAAAACGGGGTTTTTTTCACCATGTATCAAATAACGCTACCTATAAATCAAATTGCTTCAACTTTAAAAGGGTAGAAGTGTATATGTACGGTTTTTAAAATGTAAACAAAGTTCGTTGATGTTTCCCCTTTTCTCATCATCGGGAGTGCTTTTTCAAAGGAAGATCGTGTAGGAGAATCTGCCTCACAAAATACCACTGTTCATGAATGCCCAGTGAGTAAGCAGTTAAAGGGAAACCCTAGAAATGGCAATTGAGAAGTTACAATAATTCTAAATGCATCTCCTTAACATTTTCAAATCAAATTTATCTTAAATTTGTTTTGATATAATGTAGATACACACGGAGAAAGGGATGGAAAGGGAAAGGAGAGACAGAGAGAGAGCGAGAGAGAAAGAGAGAAAGAGGGAGAGAGAAATGGGGAGGGGGAGGGGCAAAGAATAAAGAGTATGTTGGATGTGTTTCATTAATACAAAGAACGTTGCAACCCAAGACCCAGCCAAGTTGCTGTATATCACTGGAATGCATTAAGAATACTCATCCTTATTGGGAACCGACATTGAATGACATTGAAATCACCTGGGTGATGAAAGGAAAACTAATATGATATTTATGACAAAATGGGCAAAGCTGATTAGGGAATTCACTAAATCAAGAGAATCAGGTCAGAGAATCGGGTCTAATGCATGGCATGCAATAGAGTCATATCAATCACACGTACAAAAGATGTCTGACGAGTTGTGAGTTTGAATGATGAATGTTATGTTTCGATGATCACAATTACATTCCCATTGAAAATAAAATCCAAACAATAGGATTTTAAGTATTCCAAATTGAGAATAAGCAGTGCTTTTGTTGTGTCGGATGGCTCTGGACATACCAACCGTGCATGAATTCAAGGTATGTCAGTCCATGGCTTGCAAAACACATGTTTCACAGCTCAAATTTGAGTTGATAGGCAAGACAAGAGCTGTAGAACCCCCGGCGTAACAGACAACTCTTGTCTAAATGCTTGCTAAATTGGCAATTAAGCTCACAGAATACCTTTTCTTCATCTATGAGCCCTTTCAGGAAGGAAATATGTTTGGGAGGGATATTTTTAAGGTGTATAGAAATACAATATGTCTTTAGCCACCCCTATCACAAACTGAATAGGCAATTACATTTTTAGCAAAGTCTGGGGAACGGGTAGAGATACTAAATATAAACAATAATCTGATTATATTGGTCTCTTCCTGATTTTTTCTTTTTAAATGTCTTCTTCTTTCAGATGCCTGATGTATATGAAAAGTTTAAAAAAGTGCATGAATATTATCTATTGTTAAAAAAAGGAGCCCACTGTGTTTTTGAAACAGCAAAACTGCACATATAAAATTCAGAGCAAAGATATTCTTCAATGCATTTTCTTAAGTGGCAAATTGTCCACATGCATAAAGGAAAATTTCATCTTGTTAAGTACTGTAGATTGAATGATTTTTTGCATGAATTTTTTGAATGATTACTGCAAAAATATTGAACGAGGAGGAGATCTGAATGCAGAAAAGACAACAATGTTAGAAAAAGAGTGCATATTGAGAATAAAATCTTAATGTTTTCATATCTACTACAGATTACAAGTATGAAACTAAGAGTGTGGTGGGAGAAAGTTTTGATCAACTGCTAGGGGTAGTTAATTTGCATTGGCCAATCAAAACAACAATAATGATAACAGCATTTATACAACACTTTAAAAAAATATGTCTCTCAGTGCTCTGTTGCATTGAAGAAATTTCCTCCTGCCAGAACCAACTCACAACATCTGTGTTGAGTGCAGCACAATGTTAAAACATTTCTTGATGAAAAAGGGTAGAAGAGTCAGAACCACTGCACCATGACACTTCTTACAAAAACATGTCGAGCCATAATCAAATTGCCCATTTCAGCTATTCATTGATTGTACAATTGATTAACAATCAAACATAATTGTCTTGCAACAGCTCCTAAAAACAAGCTGTTCCTTAAAATAGACTGGGTGAAAACAATGAGGACATTCCCACAAGTGGAATGTGAAAAAAGCAAGTACTCTTCTACTATCCTTCATGGTAATGCTCTGGAAGTGTGAACAACATGGAAATGAATAGATTTACAATGATGGCAATCAAATCAAATACATACCCCACCTCAAATGAATTCAGCATTGTTATGAACTACACTTGCTTTCTTCTACATTCCCTACCCTTCATAACATCAAAGGCAATGAATTTTACATATTCTCTACCCCTATTCCTTCACGCTTATAATAAAATGACATCACAAAAGCAAGCTAGCGTTATGAATCTTTATAGTTGGTGCTTATTGGGATAGGAAAAATATCAGGGTTCAATGTATGCATTTTTATTTGTTTACTGATCAATGCAAGTGGAGGGGGACCTCATTTTCATTGTCTCAGTAGTAAAGATTTTAAACATATAATTGTTACATTATAATGGATATGAAACAAATTTCAATTTGGTGGGTATATTTCCCATATTAGGATGGTGCTTGCTAACTTTTACAAGTCAAACGTCCGTCCATATCCACTAAAGATGAAACTAGCTGGTGAGATATCACGGTGAGCAAAAGGAACAAATTGAACAACTTCATTCTAGCCTTCACAATAGCTTGATGCACACAACAGAGCTGAACTCTCGGAACTTGCTGAACTATTCTCATGCACAAACATATGAAAATAGTTTTTAAGCTTAGGTGAATGACCTTCCAAAGAATAGCATAATGTTCATTCCTTCAATTTGAATCGTTTTAACCTGGTATTTAAGAAACATTGGATATTGAAATACTGAAGATAATCCTTTGTAGAATATCACCCAGATATCAAATCGATTCATTATTTCAAATCACAAAAAGAATTTATGCTTTCCAGAAAATTAGAGTAAAATGTCTGAATGTTCCAATATCCATAAAGCAAATTACAAACAGAACAGAAAAAAGGATACAATTAGAAGATAGTTAGCATAGATTGAAAAGAGAATTGTGCTTCTCTGTTACTTTGTGTCAAATTTTCATTGTTCTAGGGTGGCAATTTATTGATGTGTTCATAGCTACTACTGACTAGATCTTGTACATAAATAATCAACAGAATATCAAAGCAGACTTCTTAAAAGCCAGACAGTTTTTTTTTTTTTTTTTTACAAAGCAAGAATAATAGAATTTGTTTCTTATTAGGATTTAAACTTTCATCAGTTTCCATAGCGACTGTAGATTACTTTTACACGTCAGTCTGTAACAATATCCTATTTTAAGAAGGCAAAATATACCTGGGCCTGTTTAAGTATGTGATTAATTGCTAATGAAAATGGCCAATCAACATCTTCCTTGCAGTCGCATTTTGTTCAATACACTATCCAGTAACCAATCAAAATTGTTCTGTTATATTTAAGCAAGAAATCATGAATCTTCATTTTACAGGGCCCTGGTGACTGCAGAATAATTTTTTTTCAAACTACAAAGTTTACAAGTATCAGGACAAATAACTTTTGTTTCCACATCTTACAAATGCTGGACAATTGTGCTTTGGAGTGTTTTCACATCTTCTATAGATAAAATCCAAATAATGATACAGGTAGCATGATTAGTAGAGTAGAGCAACTTGTGCGAAACTGGGAGTTGGTACTGATAATTGAAAGCAAAGGGGTATATTTTCCATATTAGAATCTATGTATCTTGTTAACTATTCATAGTCAAAGGTGCATCTATATCTACCAAAGATGAGACTAGCTAAGAACAATCCATATTTATTCACTGAACAGGTGTGCATCTACTTATTGTTAATGCATGAATGGAAGGTGCTTACTTTGTTCAAATCCTTTGTTATTCAATTCACAGTGTATTCCAGAATTTGTCTAATAGGTCAATAGGTCTAAAATATATCTTTTAAGACACTAGGCTGATTTTCATATTGTTTTCATAGTCATTTTTTCCACAAGGGAACATTTTCTATGGAAAACTAAAGTAGATGCACCGACGTCAAATTCCAACATTTTGAACTAAGAGGTGCA
The DNA here is from genome assembly GCA_036244855.1 of Temnopleurus reevesii. Classification (NCBI taxonomy): domain Eukaryota; kingdom Metazoa; phylum Echinodermata; class Echinoidea; order Temnopleuroida; family Temnopleuridae; genus Temnopleurus; species Temnopleurus reevesii. Next base: position 177,013 of record BQKZ01000083.1, read on the forward strand.
GCAATATAAAAAAAATACAGCTCTATACTTCGACAATAGTGTACATGATTTAAAATATTACATAGCACATCATTTTTCTTTCTTGAAATTCTAATGGAGATACCAAATTATCTTGAAACCCATCAAACTTTTAGTCTCTCATTTTGTTTTCAAAAGCAATAGCCATATCCAACACAGTAATTCTTATTGTGTTATATACTTTTTATGTTAAGCAGTATTACACATCAGACAAAAACATGTTTTTGTTGCCTTAACTGCGATGAGCAAACGCTAATCTGATAGTTATTGATCCGATTAATATTGATTGAAGAATATGAGCACTGCCCTATAAGGTTCTTTGATAATCTGTCTAAAGACTTTGAATGAGATGAAAAAAAACAACAACATTGCTGTCTCTATATTTTCAGCTTTATCTCCTTCCTGCATGTCATTGAACTAGCAGAATGGGATAAAGATGAACTGAGGTTAAGCAACAAACATCATGGTAGCCTTTAAAATTTGAATTGAAAAAAAAATTGAATATAACACCTCAACATGAGTTAGATTTATTGATTGTATTCTGTTCTGAGGAAATAACTAAAATATTCCTTATAACAGAATATATTTATTTAATCTCTATGAAACATGTAGACAGGGAAAATAAATGAGATATCAATGAATTCATTGATTGCTTTTACAGCAATTACAGTACATTATCATTTTGATGATGTTCATTTCAACATTCATACTTTCACACTTGGGATGTTCCATATTAGGGCTTGATCACCAACATGGCAATAAGCACTAATCTTTATCAAAATGCATGGCCAGATATGAGAGACCAGACTGTAATACAATTTCATTGGCTGGATTTGAATTATAGTCGTTTATCTAATTAATCCATAAGGACTGGTGAGTGACTCGTGCTGAATTCATTCTAGTCCATATTTCATCCTCCCCAGAACATAGAAGATGAACTTGACAGCGTATTCCCCACGGTCATTTTCTGACTTATGTTACTCTACACCCTGTAAGCGTTGAACTTGGAAGAAGCTGGTCAGTAATTAAGTAGACCACTTCAAGATGTTGTTAGTTGCCAAGGTTTTTAGTCCTTCAAATGTACTTCACTAGGGCGTGACGCTAGTGTAGGATGGTCAGGGGTAGATCACATTTCATTTTACTGACTCCACGCCTTGTGCTTTTGATTATAATAAAATCTCGGGATGCATAATTTTGGCAGCTAATAATAATAATAATAATGAAAGTTTTTTATATAGCGCTTATCACTAGCACAGGGAAAGTCCCTAAGCGCTTAGAAAGAATGATGTAAGTTTTAGTGAGTGCACTTAGTGAGGAAATGTACATCAAAATACAGGAGTATTGGACATTCCACACTTTCAGGAATATCAAATAAAGCCAGAGATGCCCATCAATCTAAGTTTCAGCATAATATGTTTACTTTTAATGCACCAAAAATGTATGATATTAATTTACGGTATGACATATTTATCAATATGAGTGTATAACATCTGAGAACTACGAAAATAACAGGAAAGTAAAACCATACATGATTTCCAGCAGATACACCCCCTCATATCCTATACTTACTAATTTCTGAGAATAAAGTCTCAAGATATATTAATTTCCTACATAGAATTTCTACAAAACAGCTCTCTTTCATTTTTATCACTGCATCTATTTTTGGTCTTAGATTGTTTAGATTTCCCCTACCGACTGCTGGGTATAAATCACAACGTGCATACTTAATGTGCAACCAGATGGATTTATTACAGATTGAAAGTGAGCACCGGTATACGTATCACCCGTAAATTGATTATGATTGCATTTCACACCCTATCTAAACGATCTCCAAGATGTCTAATGGCCCTATTAGGTTGATCATTATCTACTCATCAATCAGAGATGCACACTTTTCATTCAACTACAAAATAACCAGGATACATGATCAGAATAAGCAATTGTTGCATCAATCTATCACTGAGCATTTAAAACTGTAGAGAGATTTCATATATTCACTTCGAAACTGGACTTTATAGTCATTCTCTTGAGATAAGGTCTCATCATTTTTGGCCCTTACTCATGCTTACGATGTAAAAAAATGCCTCTGTATTGATCTCATGCCCTTTATAACCCTTCTTAGATCATTGGCCTGTGGGAATTAATGATAATCTCATGTATTTGGGGCTGTGACCCTTGGCATATCTGAATGAAAACAAAAGCATGTTTTGGCTTTCTGCATTTCTCTTGTTTAAGGGTATAGATAAGTTTTGGGAGCGTTGGTGCTCCGGATATTTACTTACTTGGTGACATGCAGTAGAATATTCGCATCCTTCTTTAAAAAGGAATTATAGCGTGTTCACAGCTTTTTTAAAATAAAATACACTAAAAATAGCTTATTTATTGCAAAAAAAAAAAAATGTTCATCTGTTTTACTTGCCAGCACGCTGCCTCATAGTGCAGAAATGTTGCTCATCTGTTGCAGAAAGCAGGTGCTAAGCACAACTAGCATTACCAGAGAGAGATTGTTAGGGCCTTTGATTGTTACATTCAATCTCCATGTAAAATCTACCATATAATAAGTACGAGAATCATTTGCCAATTCCATACACATTTATATCTTTATGCGTGTAAATCAATTTCTTCATCCTGACCATTCAAGATCTATATCTTAACTTGCGAAATGGTAAATTTGAAATCACTCAAGTTGGAACCTATGTGGTATACCAGTCAGACCATTAGAAGAATAACAGTGTTTCTTCTTATAATAAGACAGAACATGTGATTATGACATGTTGAGTTTGTGAGCAGTTGTATCATCTCAGCTGTCCATTAGCTTCAATGAATGTCTTCCTAGGAGACTGTTAATCAATAAGGAGGCGCGAAGCATTGAATTGACCTTGTTTTTACACCTAACATGGATGGCTTGATCAGTTATTAGGCTTCGAAGGTAACCTATAAGAACACAAATCGATCAAAGTGTACATCTTATATATAGAGATCAAATTAATGCAGTGTTTTATCTGCCTGAGTTATGTGTGGAGGTATACAAGGAAAAGCATACATGTACAAGGGCAGAGAGAAATTGTATAGTGTATTAAAGCATATAAATTTAGCACCTACATTTTTAACAAAATGATTGAATTTCATGGACATTTACAAATCAGCGGTTGGTTACTTTCATGAGTAAATATTTTAGTAAATTGATGGTGGCGAAATAAACAAAAATAAAACCCCAGTGGCAATTGTTGTTAATATAATCTGAGTTTAGCTTTCTTGAATTGATGGAGTTAAATAAAGTGCAATGCAGCTCTGAGAAAAAAAAGAAGCCACTTGGAGGCATTGATGATTAATTATTGTATAAGTTGAAATTTTCGCAGAAGTTTTATTTTCATGAATTTTGCTACCATTTGAAGGCCCATAGATTTGTGTACTGTAATCTTTTCAAACTAAATTCTCCTCATTCATTCTGAAATAATTTATTTTATTTCTTGAGAATTTGCAGATGATGCAGATTTATCATATCCCTTCAACAAAATAATAAAACCATTCAATATCCAAAATAAAGTCAAAATTATAGAAAAAACAGGGGTTCTCACAAGAAACATTTTGGCTCTGAACTTTAGCAAGTTATTCATATTCGTAATGTGCAAAAAATTCTAGGCAAGAGACACGCCCAATGTTAATGAGACCACATGCTATACAGGTAATCGAGTAAACGTTCCTTGTCCAACAAATAATTTCATTTCTATGTGTGAACAAAATGCTCTAAGGAAATCACAAGTACATAACAGGCAAACATGTTTTATGCGTAATTACATTTCATCAAATTATAGCAATGCTTGACAGAAAATTCAGTATGAATGACATAGAAAAAAATCTTGGAGTGGCGTTTGGGGTAGCAGATTCCCTTAAGCTTTACACCAGGAATAGTCTGTCTTTGGTGGAAACGTGTAATACATTACACTTTTAAAATCAAGAAGGTGAAAAATAACATCAAAAAAATAAAACAAAACCAAAGTAAAATATTGCCTCCTCTCTAGATTCTCTTCAGACAAATAACCCTTTTCCTCCCTCAAAACACATCTTGACTCCTGTTATACGGAAAATGGTTTTCAAATAAACACAATTTTTCGCTTTATTTACTGCTGGATGTTGGCAACATGAAGATATAATCAACTAAATAGATAAAGGGTTATTTAAACATTTAGGCTGTCGGTTATAAACACTTTTAAAAAAAACTGTTATGAGGGATAAATGGCTTGATATTTTCTGAATTTGTAAAAAAAAAAAAATACTATTCAGAACAAAGATCTTTGGTTTGGTGAGCTGTATTCTTCTTTTCACCGAAGCTCTGTATCTTTATTTTGGTATTTCAAATATTGAATTGAAATAATATTAAGAGACAATGCATGATATGATGCCAATAAGATGAGGATTTTCTCTGATACATTTATTCCACAATGCAGATTAAAAAGTCTTTTCACATCATCCTACAAAGCATTTGATGATTTGAGAAAAATGGAAAGAAAGGTTTAAGATCTAGTTTTTATGGGGAATGATTCTTTCTCTAATATGTTTCAGCGATTGACTTTATCAGGAGGTACCTGGGCATAGTTCTGCACACACAAAGTTAATCATAAAGTTAAGAAGAACATTCATGCTGTATAATGATAAAAAAATATTTTCATCCAATTTTTATTTATATGAAACAAACGCACAAAATCAAATCAATTGTTACAAAAATCAGACAAATTAAACATCCATGATATGACGTTTACTGACAGCTTTCTCTTTTTATTCCTAAAGATTTGGGGCTCTGTCATCAAATGAGATTCATTTTTCCACTATGACTGACAGAAGATTCAGCCAGGCAGGAGGAAAACTGGCAAACGAGACGCTTTATTGAATAAACGAAGTTGACGGGAGAAGAGAATGTGGAAGAGACAGCACCAAAGTTGAATGGGGTTCATACCATTAGATGTAATCTGACCTCTCAAATTTGTTGGAGGGTAAAATTGCTGTTAATGGGATCACATCACATCGGTAGGCATCAGACCGAACAAGCCCTCTTCCTCCTCAGAAAGAACTCCGGAGTGATGCGCCAACATATACTTTATTCTTCTTCATAAAAATCACAGATACTGAGATGTGAGTCTGATAAAACCGCAATAAAATAACATTTACATGCCTCTGGATTAATAAGTCTCTCAGTTTCTTTGCAAGACTACATCAAGAGATTGGAAATAGGCTACTTATATTACGAATCAATACATTTGGAGCCAACTTCAGAGGAGAACACCTTTAGCATCATTTTGTGAAAACATTGATGCAAGTTGATGGAAAAATTACAGCAATTGACAAGGATATATTACACTCTGATAATATGTTTGACAGTACTATCCTGATGAAGTAATTGGAACCATTCAGTTAAATCAAATTTTCTCGAAGCAGTGACCATATTTGCGTTCATGTCACGACTCTACGATATGGAAATATGCATGGCCATTATCAAATATCATCAACTTAATAGGGGAAATAAATATTAGATGAGGGTAAATGAATTTATCTTCACCTGAGCCCAAATACCAGCTAACAACAAGAGCAATGCTCCACTGAGCTTCGAATGGAATCAAGTTCCCAACGATTGGTAAATGAGTGCACAGACACTGCATTTTGGAGTCATATTCCAGTAATCCCACCCCTCGCAAGGAAGGAAAGAAAACACGCTCCTGCACAAATTTTTCTCATCCTCATACAGGGAGTATGATCTAATTACTGCTTCTGCTTGAATAATGTATGAAAAATCTTGGTGAACACCTATGGAATTTTATGATACTAGTGCAAAAAAAATCATTTTCTTGCCGCAATCGCAAAAGGAATAAAAAGTTTTTGATTGATGCATCAAGTCTGAGAATGGTTGATACTTTCATTGTAACAGGATAACACTCAACATCTCCTGGATAATTGTGCACATAATCTTTGCTCAGGAGCTAACCTGATATCTTGATGTTCAGGATCTTTTACATTAGTGTTGGGAAAAGTGTAATACTAGGATCATGACGGTATAGATCTACTTTTTAGTGTTGAAGAAATTTGCTGTTTTACTACAAAAGCACCAAGAGATCAGGCTTGCAATGGATGACTTGTTGAACTCATCGTGTAATGAACCTAATCAGGAGACAGAAGATTCCCTAAGTCCTGCTCTAAGCTACATGTTAGGAACCCTGATGATCCTAACATGTATCATAACAGTCTTAGGCAATTTACTTGTGATCATTATCATCCTACGATCACCCAAGATCCAGACCATCACGTCAGGATTCCTGCTAAAACTTGCCATTTCTGATCTCACAACTGGAATCCTGCTGCTTCCGTTCGCAGCGGCTATCCAGCTAAATCAAGGTTGGACCTACTCCAATGCATGGTGTGAAACACTAGGTTTCATCTACCTGGTTGTTGGAATAGTCTCCACCTGGACTCTGGCTAGCCTGAGTATGGAGCGCTACATCGCAGTCAACCAACCCCTCAAATACCACCAGATGCTCACCAAGTCAAGAGTATGGATCACTATAATCTTGAACTGGGCCTTTGCAGTATTCATGGCATCCGTACCTTACATGTCCGGTAGCAACTACGCGTATCTTCCCACTTATGGATTCTGTCTTCCCGAATTCTTTGAGAATGGGGTAGCCTCCATAGTTATTCTAACAGCTGGAATATGCCTTCCGTTTGTGGTGATGTGTTTGGCGTATATTTCGATTGGACGTGTTGCATGTACACAAGCAAGAAGGAAAGTGATTGAGTGCAACGAGGATCACTGTGTTTATGTGACGCCAAAAAACAAGGACTATCGAGCAGCAAAGATTCTAGCCGCATTGGCAGGTAAGCAACTTTATTACATTTCTTGTCATCAGACAAACAGAGGAAAGCATGGTGTGAAAATTATTCAAAATCTGTCGATACTACATGTAAATACATGTATGGTCTGATTTATAGTGGAAAATGAATGAATTAAATTAATTTTAAATCCACTTCACTTAAAAACTTAAAATGATGGGTTCTTCTGTGAGAAAATAAAAAGGTTTTCATCATACATGTATATAGACTGTACTTTGAACTATTTTTTCTTGGTTAATTTGCCCAAAATATACATCTAGGCCTAGTTCATGATCATCATAGGTATTCTCCTTCATTCGGCCTGGCAAGGCAATTAAATATCAACCCACTCCTGACAAATACCTTAAATGATGTGAAAGCATACAAATTAATAATTAATTCTCCATTAGGTGCTGATCAATTCACATTTAAGCTAATTGATTCATTTGCATGCTGACGCTAGACCATTTAATCAAATAGTGCATGATTGAACCTTACATAGTTTCATGCTACAGTTATCCATTTTCACGCAAGATGAAATTTAATTGAAGTTTACACAACAGATAACTGCCACTGATATGCATAAGTTGACACTTACTAAAAATTTGATAAAGAATTATAAGTATTAGAATTAAGGGAAACTGCTTAGAGTGAAAATGTTGCTGGATCTGTAGAAGTACTTGGCAAATGAACATTTAATAATTTGGAATCTTGGAAAGCAAAAAACCTTGCTCACCATTACTAATTTCGCGACTGACAAGACAAGTAAAAATAAAATAACTAATAACTAAATTAATGTAAATGAAAAAAAAACCTGAAAATAAAAAAATATGGTGCTACCTATTTCATCTGTTTTTTACAGGAAAGAATTATGTTTTAGAATGTTCATAATCGGTCATACAGGTTTTAATCATAAAAATTTGATAAATTAACCCTACTTTATAAGTTATTTGTAAATTATACTTTGTGTAACTATTCATGTTACAATTGAGAATGACTTCTTTCTTGAATAAATCATGCCAATTCAATTCCTTTTATCAAAATAAGCAATTCAATAGAAATTAAAACGATACTCATTTGATAATGATTAATTGAAATATGATGAAAGCAAGTGTTCCTTAAAAAATGTGCAGCATGTCAAGCTGAAAGAAATCTAAACGCACATTAGTTTGTTTGGTTCAAAATATGCCAAGATTGAAAGTCTCATCATTTTGTTAAATTTCAAGGGTGCTATCATCTTGCCCACGATCAAGCTATTATGTCACAAGGTGTGGTAATGACTACCATAAATTACTTATTAGCCTGAATAGACATCACTTTCAACCTACACATAGCCATTACAGAAGGGAAGGACTTTGACAATAGATATTTAGTATTAAAAACACTGTTGGTTGAGATAGTAAATTTTCCTTTTAAATTTGTTTGCAATGCATTAATTGTTTTAATAAAACCATTTTATCTATCTATCTATCTATCTATCAGTCAATATATCTATCTATCTATATCTCATCACTTCTTATATTAATATGTCATTTAATTGTGAGAGATACATGTACGCCTAAATTTCATTGTATTGAGACTTTTTTTTCATATTAATCTGTATACATGAATCATCAAATACCAGTAAACCCAGTAAATACCAATACCTTTGAGAGGTACATTCATATAGAGAAGGAATATTTCTCCTCAATTCTTAGAAGGGACAAAATCTTCCCTCAATCACTTGAAATGGCCCATAATCCTTGTCAAAATGTTGTAACCCAAGGGGAGCATTGCTTTTCTAAAGATCACTCTTTGCATCCAACCATCTCTCTCATCCCTTGACTGGATGACTGCCTATCAGTCTAGCTATCACGTGACAGCCCAAGCTCATAGCCAACGCTCCTCCGAGACCAGTGTTTTTCAAGCGTCTCACGCTGCAATGGATGCAGGGCAACCCCAAATTAAATTCATCAGCTATCAGGGATGCGATGGGCATGAGCGCACTCCATGACGGTCCCTTTGAGCCTTGCTAGCTCTTCGGAGTATGATACTGCCTGGTTTCACTCTAATGGCTAACAAATCAGTGGCATTAAGGTGTAATGTGCTGTGTCGCGTGTGCCATTAATGATAGCCCATGGAAATAAAGAAAGAAAAAGAAATTGAAGGGAGGGGCGCATGCAGACAATACCTGTAATGATGTAATGCCATGGAGCTATATTTGGGTCTTCCATTCATGTTGACATATAAATGAAATTAAGCTAAACATTGCATTCAATGGATTGACAAATTAAATTTGCATTAATGATAGTGAACAAGGCTAACCTCATTAGTGGAACTTCACATCAACAGGTAATGTATCAAAATGTAAAATTAGCCTGGGCATACACTGTAAGTTTCACTTCTCAATAAATATTGTAAATATTGTACAGTGAATGAGTGAGTCATAAAGATTGCAAAGAGGTTTTTTTTCTATATCCAAGATACAAGATTTCCTACTTTTTCAGTAATATTCAAACTCAATTTTCATTAGATTGAGAAGTGTACATAAATGTGTAAGAGCATTACTGTCAATTAATCACATTAATGATCTTATTTTTAACAGGAGCTTCTTAATTGAATTCAATAAGAGAATGAAAATATTTTATTTCTCTTCTTTTTTTTTCCTTTTTTCTCTCCTAGGTGTGTTTGCAATCTGCTGGCTTCCCTTCACGTTCCTGTGCAGTTGGGATACCTCTGGCCAGCACAGTGTTCCACCTCTCCTCACTTCAATCGTATTTTGGCTAACTCTTCTCAGCTCCGCCATCAACCCCTGGCTCTACTCAATCCTGAACCGCACCTTCCGTGCAGCTATGCGTCAGCTCGTCACCCAGGCAGTTCACAAGCTTCCACTATTACGCAACCACTTCCGTGTCGGCCCAGAGGTCGGCGCCGCACAGGGAGGTAACAACGCAAGTCTCGAGATGACCGAGTGTCGCGATGCACAAGGCAAGTGGAACAGGAGAAGTACAAGTCAGAATAAAAAAGATGGTACACACATGGATGAAAGAACTACCCACTCATCGAATACATTTCAGAAACAATCGCTAGATTTGAAGGATAAGGAGAAAATACGGCCTCCATCGCGTGAACACCACATTACCGCTGTTCAAGCAACAATAGAAGCTGGTGAAAAGGCAGAAGTTTAATCTAATTTAGCTGCAAGATACATTATATTCCTGTGCCGAGTAATGTATCTCTCATGGCAACTGACATTACATCAGGTGATGTACAGACATATTGGTCACATTGAAAGAAAATGATATCTTTCATTACATTCCTAAAGATTGAATGAAACATGGAAATATATGTAGAACTTATAATTGAACTGATAAACATGGAACTGATAATCTTTAGGCTTGCACAAGTGTTATCAAACTTAGTTTAAAATGCGTATTTCAAAGGTTTCTTTTTTAAATAAAAGAGTGTGCTGCATTTGCTGTGTTTTCTTTAATGAATTGTTTATATTACTCATGTTTCAACAACATATATTCAAGGAGAACTTCACCAAGACATTGATGTGCTGTCAATGATGAATAAGATTGTGAAAAATTAAGTAAAATCGGATTATCGATTGAAAAAGTATGAATTTCCAGAGTTTTAATTCCCACTTCTGATGGCGACCTTGAATAAGCAACCTGGCATAATCTCTGACAGCATCATTGAGAACTCCCCATTTACCATGTACATAAAATTTCACATTTTCCTCTTTTTCAAGGACAAAACAGGACAGATTTTGTTGAAAAAAATATAACAACATCCATTCTGCAAGCCTTTCAGAAATACAAATGTTGATTCCTAATTTAGAATATGAAATTGATCCATAAATAAGATAGAAATCGAATTTGAGAAATTCTCCATCAAGCCACCATGGATTATGCCAAAGTTGTTAAAACTCAAGCATGAAAATCCATACTTTTAAGGGATTATCAGATTTCCTCCAATTTTCACAGATTGTACATTCTATCTAATACTTTATTCATTGCCAGCATATCAATGTCTAGGGGAGTTCCCTTTTTATCAAGGCTAGACTCCTATTGTTCTCCTCTGTTCTACAACACCCCTGACTGTCTGACCAGTGAATACTGATACTTTTAATAAAATTCAGGTACATTCTCATTGCACAAGAGCAAAGGAAGGTTTAACAGTGCAGACGTTAAGTTCTGTATCCACTTGTCTGACAGGAGTGTCGTAGACCAGTAAAAAACAGTGGAAGATACATGTAGTCTAGCCTTGTGATATCATAATCATAAAAAGGGAAATGATAACATAAACACCAGAGGGATTGATTTTTTAAA
>BQKZ01000083.1:193904-221311 GCA_036244855.1 Temnopleurus reevesii
GTACTCACCAGAATGGATTGAGAACGGCTCTACATGTTGCTCTGCTACACAGCACTGGATCATACTGGACAGGTGGTAGATCATGTCTCTCATTCAAGGGTGTGTATAAAGCAGAGACAGGGACAACCATGCGGGTTGCTTCCAGACGGCTCGATGGCCACATATTGAAGCTGAAACGAACTCCATCTCTCTCCTCACTTTCTCGTATAAAATTGTAATTCGCCATTATGACTTTCGGTGACTGGCAAGTTCTGTAGAAAACAGAAGAAAACATTTTTTGTGCAAGTTTGGATCATTCATCATTGAATGGTAAAATGTACAAAATTTTAGCAAAAATAAAACATTATTCAACTACCATATCAACCACTATAAAGACCACTTGCTCATAACATAACTGTCCCGTTTGGGAATGGGAGGCTCCTGCCTGACACATAAAGCATCCAACATACATTTGAAGAAAGAAGAAAAGTCCTCCCTATTAGGCCTGCCAAGTTTGTATCACCATCCAGAGATGATGATATCCTTTTTTTCCAAGTAAAACTCCAGAACTACATATATTGTTTGGAAAACAACGAACCAAATTGAAGCTTGGCCTACATATTGCCAAAGGGTGATATTTCACACCACGCAAGTCTGTTATGTGGTACAAAATGTAAGTGGTAATTTGAGTATATTATAAATAAAGCAATTTCATATTCTCATTTAACATNCTGACAGGAGTGTCGTAGACCAGTAAAAAACAGTGGAAGATACATGTAGTCTAGCCTTGTGATATCATAATCATAAAAAGGGAAATGATAACATAAACACCAGAGGGATTGATTTTTTTAAACTATCGTATCGGCATGACATTTTTAGCTTTCGTTAAATGAAAGAACGTACCAATGTTAGAATAATTTCATTGAACGTCAAAGTGGAAAAATCTTTTATCTGATAAAATGGTAATTTGTATAATTCTAATGCGATATTTTCACATTAGTTCAGTATCACTTTTTCATACCATTTATAAAAAGCTGGAAATTAACTCTAACGCAGCTTGATCACTAAAAGATGTATTGTGCACAAACATACTATCTGTAATATCAAGAATGCACACAAAATTAAAAAATCAACCATGCATAACATCACAAACTACTATCCCATCTCTTTCTCAAAATCTTAATTTTGGGTTGACATGCTTGAAAAGGAGATGTTTTACTCAATTCCATCATTTCTCCATCAATTACCATAAGTTATGAGTTATTTTGGTAAATGACAGCTTTTACAGTTCTGTTCTTTTAATGACATCTCAAAGTTTTCATAATGTTTAGACTGGCAATCATGCTGCTGAGTCATCCCAACTTACCTCGACTACAATTGTCCCTTCAAAGTTACACTATGTTAATCATTCACTCATCACCCCCAATATTTTAAAATGCTCTATTTAGATGGCACAGCACTGATAAAAGTTCACTTAGTCCGTACTACCTATAATCATACTTTCCATGAATAACCGGTATTACCGTAAATTAAAATCATTCCATGTTAATAAAGCTGTACGTAAGTCTGTCTTAATTTCTCTCAGCTATCACTTAACAAGAGAATGAAATGAAGATAGTCATCAAATAATCCTGGGAACCTATATCTCAATATGACATGTGGATTGAGGATGCAAATGGTTTCATGAAGATGTATTCGGGGTTCAGACATACATATATGTCAATCATTATAACACATTACCTAATAAACCAATTATAAGTTTAAGTAAGATGAGAGGATTCTTATTCATATGGTAATTATTTTTTATAGCATATCTTTTTATATACACGATTTACAATATAATTGAAGATGTACTAAACTAAAGAATGGGTGTACACTATCATATTCAATTAATTGCAACCCAACTATGTGGGCAACAATATCAAAGTTATTTCATTCTAATAAACTTGGTTATATCTGCATTCCCCTGAAATCACAAATCCATTTGAGGTGAGATATTGCTTTTCAAGGGGATAAACAACCATCAAACTCATCAATCATGAAGGGCAGAATTTATCATTTGGATGCATTTCCCAAAACTACTACAGTGGAACCTCTTTAGAAAGAGGTACTTGGGAATATGAAAATGACATTGTAAAAAAAGAAAAATAAAAAAAAAAAAATAGGGAAAAAAAAAAAAAAAAAAAAAAAAATAAAAAAAAAAAAAAGGAAAAAAAAAAAATCATCTTGTTATCTCATGAATCTTGTTATCTAACTCTTATAAAATGAGGAGGTTCCACTGCACTTAAAATTGTAAGGGTAAACAAGGGGCCCTACAGCATGTACTCATAATGATGAGGGGTCAAAGAGGACTAAAATTGTCTTGGGCATTGATATAAAAAGTAACAAACTATCTTGAAGAATACAGATTGGATTACACAAACCTAAACCTGGCCTGATTAATCCATTGCCCATGTCATACAATATGGAGACAATTCAATGGATAGACGGACATCCTCTCTAGATGTAACTAATCGATTAGATGGACAAAGTATCTGATGACCACTTGACCATTCTTGGTGGTCACTGGTTCTCGTTCCAAGAATGTAATGACAGACCAGTGCAAACACTTGATGAAGTTAATTGATATTCCAATGCTTTGTCCATCTGGTTAATGACACTGTTAGCTGGAAGTTGTGAAAACACAATATAATATTGATGTGGAGTGTAAGAAGGTTTCCCAAGTTTATGCCTTTGTGTTTTAGAGGGCATTAAATTTGGAAAGGTGTATGGTATGCATTTAGAGTATCAACTTGAAGCATACTGAACTTGCCAATAGTTATTCCATGTTTTACAAAGCATTATGTAAAAAATGAATTGAAAAATGTTTTGAATTTTAACATAAATGTATCTGAAAAATTATACAGGCTACAATATTTGTGTATGTGTCAAGAAAAAGTTGCAAACAGCATGCCAAGCTGCATTCCTCATTTTAATAGATATCACTAATCCTCATCATACCCTTCTCCAAGCATATCAATGGTGACAAATTACAGAGAGAGAGAAAAAAAAGAATAATAGAGTCAAGTAAGGTTAGCGCCACTTTCATTGCAAAAGAAAATTCATCAAACTAAAGTATCAAAACTTAACAATGCGATCTGTCTTACAAGGCAAACAAAATAATCATTATATATACGCTGTTAAAATGTTCTTTTCAGCTTTAAGTCTATTGTTAATGCATAATCTTTCAGATAATCTGGGAACCTACATGTACAATATTTCACATTTTGTATAGATATATTGAAGGTCATAAATCAGCAAAGTCTCTGTATAATCGCCGAGAATAAACATGAATTTTTTTGGTAATGCTACAGACATTCATGAATGTTTTGGTTTCCTCTATTGATGTGTTGCCTGCACGGTGTTTGAATGTCACAGCAATAAATAACAGAATGAGAGAAGGGAAGATCAGTCAGAGGGACTTATTAACAGGATGGTGCTAAATTTGGATGGCTCGAGGAAGGAAGCACACCATGAGAAAATGAAGTATGTAGAGGAGATAAATGAATAAAGAAGAGGGGGAGGAAATAACCAGAGAGCAGTAGGGTCCAGATGTGTGATGTGAGTAAGGGGGGGGGGGGGCAGAGAAAAAACATAGAAATAGACAGACCGCATAGAGAGAGAGAGAAAGAGAGGGGGGTTGTTAAAGTAAAAAGAGAAGAGAGAAAGAGATGGCGAGAGAGAAAGAGGGGCAGGGAAATACAGACAGAAGAAAGAGAGAGATAGAGAGAGAAATGGGGGAGGGGACGTGAGCAAAGTGAGAATGAAACAGAAAGATAGAGGGGAGGGGGTGGGCAGGGTAAAGTAATGCGGGAAGAGAGAAAGAGATAGAGAGAGAAGGGGGATGGGGGCAAAGTGAGAATGAAAGGGGGAGATAGAGAACAAGACATAAATAAATGCAGAAAGGGATGGTACCAGATGCTCGAAAGAACGCATATCTTGAAAAATGAAAGTAACAATCTAAAAAGAAGGAGATATAATCTTTTCATACTTCGTAAATTGCAGAGACATTTTCTCACAAATCAACATTCAACTGCAACATCATGCATGTACAAACGCCTGTGACTGGACAACACAATCCAGAAATTAAACATCAAATTATCATTCAAACAACCGGATTTTATTATTTAAATACCCAAAGTTAGACAATTAAATCTGTTCTTTAAAAGGACATCAGCACAAACCGTAGAAACACATACATGCAGAACCAATTGATGAACGATTACATAATTCTTGTTGAATAAAACAGGGGATGCATGTACTCCCCAAGGTTCTCCTGTTGCCAAGCCTTGAACCAAGCAAGACAATAAATATTCTTCTTCTTCCACATGATCGATAAAAAACCTGGTTAATTAACAGGCTGGTTGAGAGAAGAAGTGTCATTAATTGCCTGCCTTTCGCTCTCTGTCTATAATTCAAACACTTCAGATGTAATCATGGTGTCCCTACCACCACCTGTCAACTATCCCATCTAACAAGATTCATGTAATTGGATTATCATTCAACATCCACATCTTCTAATGAGATAATTTCTTCTCTTCAAAGCTCAAGTGGAGTGCGAAGATGTCATTTCAATGAAGGCAATGCTATGAAGATATATGGATTAAATTTCATTTTTATAATTCACATTATATTTGTATGTACATAAATTTGTCATTTCTCTTTATAATAGCAATTTACTGAACATATGTTTAAAAGATTGATATTTTCCACAGTAAGATTGGTGATTGTTTTTTCAAATATTAGCAAGGTCAAATTTGTGTTTGAATACTACAGGAATTAAAAAAATTAAAATAAAAAGAGACCTTGTTCATAAGTAGGTCTGCTCTAAATGGATATCAATCAAAATCTAATTACTAAAAACTATTAAAAGAATTACAAGTCTGTGGTGAAATAAAACAGCTTAATGCAAAAAGCTGTTTAAAAAGAATACTCTAAGAATCCTATGATCTAACTTCAAACTAACATTCAGACATCCTTCTTCAAAAGAAAACAATATTTCCTCATTCTGGCAATTCTTCAAAAGGACTATAAAAACATCAATTAGAAAATGATGATATTACAGATGCAAATTACTAACTTAAAATTCAACCATAATTTATGTGAAAAGGGGTTGATAACAATACAAACAAAATATCATGCTTGTAACAAAATAGAAAAAAAAACATCAAGGTTCACAAATAAATCAGTGAACATTCAGCAGCAGAGATAGGGATGTTTGTAAATGTACATGTTATATATGCCTGACTACTAAATAATGCTTGTTTTATCATGCACTTTACTGGATTATGTGCATTTTTATCCCTAGTACAGGTTTGTTTCACCAAGTCCATAGACCAAAATGAAAAGCCCTTCATGAGCCTGAGGGATGATTTAGTTATTTGGATTTCATACTGGTGCATCAATAAAGCATGCATTAATCATTATATAGTAAATAGGCCCCTAGATCTAACGTAGCAGCGCACATGCTTAATATACATTCCTATTGTGACAAACGCATACAGAGTGCATTGCTTCTTGCTTCAGATAAAGACCATCATAGCTATTAGTTGCATAGTGTTTAAATAACCATTAATGAGTGTTAATCACATGTTGCAATAATCAGAAGGTCATATTGAAATATATTACATAATGTGTAATAATAGATGGCTGTGTGGGAGCTAGAGATCTATGGACCGGCAAGACTGTTTTGTAATATCTGATTGTTATAGACATTTCTGAGTTATGAATCTATCAATAAGAATTTGTTTATGGAATCAAAATTCGTTGACAATAGAGTATAAATGGTAAAAGGAATCTTATTCAAGAATAAATGAAGTATAAGATCATGTTAAAGAATGGGTTGCATCATTCAACTCCATACATTTGGAATAAATTATTCAAAATAAGAATGACTAAATAAAGACAACACATTTTGTGATTTTAAGACAAAAATATATCAATAATTCAACACACACACAAAGACAAATAAACAAGCGATCAAAACCCCCCACACAGACGTTCACACTCATTTTCATCTCATTTCACAGTCACCTCAAATCTAGATAAGTCATCTTGCATTAAAAATACTCTGTATCCAAGAAAATATTCTATGAACCATTGCAATATCAAAATTTCTCCCCTATTTCTGATGAAGATTGTCCCCCTGTTTCGTTTCGTGAGTTAGAATGTACACTTTCTGAAAGCCCATCATACTCCCCAACATTTTTAAGGGGTCATCCTGAATGTAAGATTTTTCCCTCAGATTGATCCTCTCATGTCATCACACATTTCAAAATGTTAAGCAACCAAGAGCCACATCATTGTCACTACCAGGGACCCTAAAACGTATGTCTACAGGAAACCATGTAATAAAGATGTGTAATTGATTGCAATCTCTTTTCTGTTACACCCCCAAGTCACCTTTGTTACAGGGTTGTTGCATTGTATCACAGCTCAGAGGATAAGGCATAGTCTGGATGCATTATTAAAATCTACAGAACTGTCAGTGTATCCTCATTTGTTTTTACTAAACACAAAAGGCACACGCAACATGTACATGTGTAAATAAGAGAAAACTTACCTGGTTGACCACCTCAAAGTAGAGAGCAACAGTGGTGTTGGGATAGAGACCACAGAACTTCCACTGGCACGTCCCTCCGGTTCCAATCTCTGTGTCCGACACAGATGGGCCCTTCCTATTCATGGAGAAGCATGGCCCGATGGCTCCGGATACCTTGATCTCACGAGATGTCTGATGATGGAAAGGGATGGAGAGGATGACAGTAGGAGAGAAATACAGGTGAATGCGGGAATTAAGAAGGTCACAGAGGAGAGAGAACAGACAAAAGGGAGAGAAAAGACAAAAGGGAGAGGAACAGATGGGGTAAAAAGGGATTAATGTCTGTTGCTTTTCATACTCTATTTTCTGGTAAGAAATTAAGTTTGCAGTTCAGCCAATTTATCAAATTCATTGCAAATGTTTCGGGAGTTTCCTTCTGTTTCCAATTTTCATCAATGAATATTACTTAAATTGAAATTGACCATGATGATATTGAGTTTCTCATACAGAACAAAAATGTTTCTTAAGAGTTAAGTATTCAGGACAATGAGATAAAATAAAATATGAAATTTGAAAAATCTCCCAATTAATGAATGCCCTCATTTTCACTGATATGATTAAAAAGGGTTCAAATATCTAATCTATCTTGACAGTACTTGAACTGAGCCCACTCTCCTCTTGTAGTGAACTCTTCAAGATGAAGTGTACAATTTGCTGTATGATTTCATCACCCATTCTTAAACCCACAGGCCTATATTCTTCATAAATTTATAATAGAATAGGAAATAGAAAATGGAACTAATGCATCTTTAGGCATCAATTATTGAAGTGCATAATCCGCTAGAGGAGATAATGAACTATTTGCCATACACTTAAAAAGTTAATGGCAAATATTTCAAGTGCATCTCTGATCTTGTCAGACTCATGGAAAAAATGTCTATCAGGAGACACTAGAGGGCAGTATACAGTTATGTATCAACTGTGACATTTATTTTCACCTGAAATATTTTTTTCAGTCTTCTTTACAACTCTGCGTCTTTTATTCTGTGTACATTAGGATAGCAATTAAAATGTGAATTACTGATTAGCTGAACCAAATACTTTCTCATGAGATATAGCATGATACAGGTAACAATTATAAACTTTCTCTTATTCTCTCATAAGAAAATATATTTGCTTCCGGTGTTCAGTGATTCATATTTTAATTGTATATTTCAGACAGTCTCTGGTTAAAGCATCAGAAATAAAACCTTCCTCCATAAATACGCGACTTTTAATTGTTATGTGGAGGCGCCATGGTGTAATGGCTGCACTCGACCAAGGTTGGGGAATGGGTACCTGGCAGGAATATTTATTCCTTGAAATGCCATGTGCGCTGGTGTACGCCAGGCTCAGACCAGGTTAATAATAATGCAAAGCCCCTTAAGAAATCAGCAGAGTGGATATGTGCGCTATATAAATATCATCTATCATTATTATTACTATTAATAAGATTTCTCCATATATAATTGTCATCCTACCTTGACTTCTAGCATGCCTCCAAACGCCATCTTGAACTCTCCCTTGACATCTTTTGAGAAGACACGTTGGAAGGTTTGTTTGAAGAGCGATGTGTCAAAGGAGTCTCCCATCATAAGGTGACCACTGAATCATCATCAAAGAAATGAAGGATTTTTATCAATTTAGATATTGATTCATTGTGATCCATGTTGTGTTTAATTTCACATATTGTCTTTAGTCATCCTGTAATGTCTAATTTTATGATAAGTATCATAGTCTTTAAACATTATCATAAGGTCTGTAGTTATTCTATCATGTTTCATTTCATGGTAATGATCCTAACTTTCAAATATTATCGTTAGGTCTTTAGATACCCCTTCATGTTTAATGTCATAGTAACAATCATAATTCTTGAATTTACACATTTGTATTTATCCTATAATGCCACAAAGTGCAACAAGTTTTTTTTTTTTTTATATATGGCGGGCCCATATTGCTTGCTCTTTCCAATTGGCAGGGAAATCAGTGCAAAAAGGGGTGATTTTTGTTGTGCAAAAAAAGCGAAGACCATTTTGTACAGTCTTAATTATTCTCTTGAATTGAGGTAGTTTGTTTTCCTGTGCAAAACGCTAATTAAGATACTCATTGAAAAGGCCGAAAGAAGATTTCTTTTAGAGGGCAAAGAGAATGTCACATTTTCTGGGAAGTACCATTGCTTTATTTCTTGAGTGCAATGCACTCTATCAACCAACATTCTCATCTTGGAAACATAAACATAAACACAGAACATCTAACAATTATGTTATCATCAAACTGTTTATCACAATTCTGAAACTTACCCTGTCAAGTTGCAGCAATTCTTCATCTCATGTAGACCAGTTTGATCCAGATTACAGGCATAGATGTCAATGGTATGCCCATTCTCTGCTGCACGGTTGGCAAGACCATCGTAGTGCTAGATGGAAAAGGAAGGACAAATTTCATTCCTCTACACATTTCTAATATATTTACTTCTCAAATAAATTGAATAACTGACAAGTGCACATTTGTTTATGCAGTTGTCTTTTTCAAACAGGGTAATCCGATCAGTTACATACTGTTATAACATATATTACAAAAATGATATGACACAAATCACATAGATAAAATAAAACACCATAGAAAATTAGATGCTCTTATTATGCTTGAAAGAAATATACCAAATGTAAATATTTCACTGCAGCACAAGCCACCTCTTAACTTTCAAGCTGCGCATAACATGGCAAATTAGTTTCAGGATAAAGACATTAGAATATTTGGGATGCACCAGCTGGAAAATAACATCTCACAAAATATTCTCTAGAGTCTAAGTATATGACAAACACATAGGCTTGTAGTTCATCAATGAACCTAAGTTAACTCTCATGAAAGTGTCTGTGTCTTTCAAAAATAGTGTCATAAAATACTTAACCCATTGACTACTTGATCATGTAATTCGCGTAGACTTTGCGAAGGGACCACCTGGTTCCAGTTATCAATGGGTTAAATACATAGTAAAATATTTCTTCTCTTAACAATGACTTCTGAATCAACTCACCTTGATGGCTTTCCTCATGAACTTGACATTGTCTTTCTCAATGTCATGATGTGATCTGATAGTAGTCTTGAGTTCATCACCAACCACCATGCCTGGGCCCTGGGTAGCAGGTCCACCCATGAACAGCATGATACGAGCACCGGTGTTCAGGAACGAACACTGTAAGAAAGATGAAAGGTTTATAGATTGATATATGTACATGTATGTACCTTCTGGGTAGTATTATCAATCAAAATCAGTCCAATAAAATAAATGAAAATTACAAAGAGTACATGCACTTGAATAATAGTATATTTTGATTAATCAGGCAAAATGTGTTTTTTATGTCCAATTCATTGGTACTTTTTACCTACTACATAATGAAACTCTACACTGGTGGATTTGGGAATAATAGAGGAGTACTGATGTGCACAGTCAGCTTTATTCTTAACTAAATTATTATTGGACTTATGATATTGTAGCTCAAAAAGAATAAAGTACACAAGCATTATTTTTTAATCAAGGTTTTATCTATTGTGCAAGGAACATGCAAAGCTGTGTGACAGTAGTCTATAGTAGTTGATAAAGAGTTCCAAATCAACTCCTTACAAAATCTTCTGACATGACAAAATATGTTTGGTGTTTCAACATGTGCACATGACTTTCTTGAAAATAATCCTAAAAGGACTGAGTACAATTCTGGTGAGAGATTATCTTTCTTGAAATCAGTTCTGAAAAAAAAAATCAGCTTTCACTGAGAGTATGAATTTAAAAAGAAATACAAATGAAACCTCTTTTGGAAACATAATAAGGCACAAAGACAGAAGATATTATTCAAGGCTTTTACCTCTAGTAAACCAACAGCGATTGAGAGAGCTACTCCAGTGGACCTGAGAGGGCGCTTCCCTGCATTGACCGGCCAGGGATCCCGTTGGAGTTCTCCAAGCAAGTCTGTCAGATTCATGTCACATTTATGGACTGGCTGCAGAAACCTAATAGGGATAAAGGTACAGCGTTTTAAGTCACCTAATAATCTGATAGCTGATCCTTACTTGATTACAATAATTGCTTAAAAATGGACTTAGCATTGCACAGTAAGCTAACATTTAAAGTTAATGATGGGTGATGGGTGATAGTGATGGTAGTTTACTCACGAGTCAGTGAGAAATCAATAGATTCAGAGGTAGCTAAATGATCAAATTACAATGAGGTTCACTACCGTAGCAGCTCTTGAGTATTATTGTAAGACTTACTGAGAGTAATTTTAAAATGGATAATTCTAGAGGGGTTTCAAGATTTTCCTGCGCAAAAGATCAAGACAAAGGAGCTAAGCTGAAATACCTGGGTGGCTTCATCCACTGAAATTTGTACTCCCTTATAAAGGGTATTATAGACCAATGTTACAATTTAATGATAGTAGGTATGTACTAAAATACATGTGCTTACTTGTTGACAGCTGGTTGTTGCTGCTGTTCTTGTGGCTTCTGGTTGCCTCGCGCTCTCTGGGATGGCACACGTCCTATACCAAGCATTTCCTGTACAAATATACACAAATCTGCATGTTAATTGGAGACTTTTCCATCATTCGAACAATATTGAAAATAATGCAACGAAGTAATCCTCATACATAAAAGCAGTGATGTACTCACAACATAAAAAATTGCAGTGATACATATTGCACTGGCATAAAATGTCATAATGATGTGATAAAATGAAATTTGCAATCATTGATGTAGCACAATCATTCAATGAAATTATGAGACCCGATGCCTCTTCGGCAGATCCAAATGGCTGTCAATCAACCCCTTTCTATGCAGATGATGTGGAGAGTGTAGGAAATAGAATCTTTTCTGCTGGTGGCTTTGACAAGCAACCAAAAAATGATAGCAAATAAAAAAAAAAGAGGTTTCCCATCAAAGTGGGCAAAAATGCATAATTGGGGAAATATGTAGGGAGAGGGGGCCAACATCTGTCTATGTGTCAGGAATAGGAGGGGCAAAGGCCTTTTCTGCTCCCTGAATCTGATCCTATCCACAACAAATGTGTATGAATTTGGCTTTTATCTTACCTGTATCTGCTTTCCAGTGAGATCTTTAGTGCCCCTGAAGACATAGCTCTTAGAGCAACCATCACATCCTAGCTCATGGACCTGCACCATACGACCGTACGTAATCAGTCCAATCAGGGCGTTAGGGGGCAGCAGACTCAATGACATCTGAAGGGATTCTGTTCATCAACAAACATATTATTTCTTTTTGTTATTGTTCATTCAATCAGACCATACTTTTCAAAAGGGGGAGAGCAAGACCATCAAGGATATTCAGTCTGAACATGTTCTTCAAGAACATGGACAATTTAAGTTAATTATAATTAATTTAATAACATTAATCTTATTTTATCATTGACAAAAATTGTAATTAAAAAGAATCTAAAATGACAATTCTTTTGCTCTACATCATCAGAAAACAAGGAAGAAGAAGAGAACAGATGTATAACCTGAAAACAACATGAAGCGCCATCCTAAAAAAAAAAAGTTCAACCAGTGGCCATCCATGTCTCAAAAACAATAAAATCTGAAATTGACTTTTATTCCAAGAAATAAACTTTTAACATTTGAAACATAAAACTATAAGATAAAATCCTTAATAAATCCTATCAGTGGTAAATGAATTTCAAACTTAATAATCCATTTATGCTCGTATGATGGACAGCCAAGGACACACCAGAGATATTTTCTCTCTAGCCATCTCAGGCAATAGACTATGACAAAAAGAAAAATTTAAAGGAAATAGTCAGAGTTCTGTATCAGAATGACATCTCCAGACAGTCACTGGCTATTTGGAAGCTTAACACCAGACAAGCGTGAATGGGGTATAAAATGAATGCCCTCATTTTCACACATATGATAAAAAAGGGTTCAAATACCTAATCTATCTTGACAGTACTTTAACCAAACCCACTCTCCTCTTGTAGCGAACTCTACACAGAGAAATTTCATAAAGTACTAGATAGAGAAATTTCCACTCTTTTCGGGCAACACTGTATATGTATTCTTCTGTTGTAAAATACTTTAAGCCCCGGTCACATAGGGCCCCAGAAGCAACACAATTCAACATGACTCTTTGTTCGGAGGTAGTTAACTGTGAATTAACAAAGGGTCGTGTTGAATCGTGTTGCTTCCGGGGTCCTATGTGACCAGGGCATTACCTTTGAGAGCTTGTAAGTCTTCTTCTTCCATGCATGTATCAATAACCAGGAGAAATATCAGAGGAGAAGCTGGAGCTCTCTGTTAAGGAAACAACAAGTTGATAATAAAAATGTTGAGACTAAAATAATATGAGGGGCTTCCCCAACATATATTTTGCCCTATCTTTACATTTGAATAATGTATGGAAGTAAATGAGTCACGGCATATACTGTAATACTGGGTTAACCTCTTTACTGTACATGGGCATACATGAATTATTGATCATGTTTATTTCATTATCATAATGGTATGTCAATGAATATACAAACATATGACTTAATTTTCTTGAATTGTTTATTTCTATCAATCAATCAACCACTATTAACTGACCCGTTATTGCATTTCTATTTCACTTATGAATTAGATAATTACAAACTTATATGAATAAGGAAAATGTATTGAATCTAACATTAGGATGCAAATAGCCAAACAAGTGAATAAAATGTTTTCTCATCACACAAAACATGATTTATCCATTCATTCATTCAGGATTTCAGAAATAATCTTATATCAGAATACATCTCCTCTATATCATGTAATGACTGATAAACCTTGAACTGATAAAATTAACTGTCACCTTGCAAAACAAGTACTTACAGGGGGTGTGTACTCTATTGTGGAGAACTGTGGAATGAGCTCTGCTGGTTGGTTCTGTTCAGTTATACCTCTGTACTGGTTCGGGAACTAATACAAAAAGGGAATAAACATCAATGCATTGGTAATCAATATTTTACCATTATTTATGCATGAATGCAGAAAATTTGAATAAGTTTACTTGGAATTAATTAGAGCATAAATGCATGCAAAACAGTCAAAGTAATGATCATGTACGTAGATGTATTCTTCATTCATTTTTTTAAATTTAAAACTACAAGTGAGTATGAAAAGAACTCTGATTGAGATGCCGATATGACATAAAAAATAACAAGATCTAATGAGAATTCACACTGACAGAGATTTATCAAGTATATATCATTTATTCATTACTATTCTCAATTATTGATTAAGACACATTTATGACTATTCTCTACACTGGTTGATTTTAAATAAATGTTCCTAAAATAAGAAATAAAACTTACTTGATTTCTTTGAAAGCAGAAGTTACAGTTCCATAACTTAGCCCTGAAATCCACTTGGCTGAATGCAAACAAAAAAGAATGGCAATATTCAGTGTGTAATATATTTCTTTAATTTATCAAAGTTAATCTCCTCCCCTTTATAAAAAAAACCGTCAAAAACAGAGTACACAAGAGAATTCTATTTTACATTGAATGTAGAACTTGAGTAAGCAACTCTGTGATTGGAAAGCAAGAATGAGAAATATCACATAACAATGCTTCCACATTTGAAAGCCCCTCAATGGACCTTGCTTGTACTCACCAGAATGGATTGAGAACGGCTCTACATGTTGCTCTGCTACACAGCACTGGATCATACTGGACAGGTGGTAGATCATGTCTCTCCTTCAAGGGTGTGTATAAAGCAGAGACAGGGACAACCATGCGGGTTGCTTCCAGACGGCTCGATGGCCACATATTGAAGCTGAAACGAACTCCATCTCTCTCCTCACTTTCTCGTATAAAATTGTAATTCGCCATTATGACTTTCGGTGACTGGCAAGTTCTGTAGAAAACAGAAGATAACATTTTTTGTGCAAGTTTGGATCATTCATCATTGAATGGTAAAATGTACAAAATTTTAGCAAAAATAAAACATTATTCAACTACCATATCAACCACTATAAAGACCACTTGCTCATAACATAACTGTCCCGTTTGGGAATGGGAGGCTCCTGCCTGACACATAAAGCATCCAACATACATTTGAAGAAAGAAGAAAAGTCCTCCCTATTAGGCCTGCCAAGTTTGTATCACCATCCAGAGATGATGATATCCTTTTTTTCCAAGTAAAACTCCAGAACTACATATATTGTTTGGAAAACAACGAACCAAATTGAAGCTTGGCCTACATATTGCCAAAGGGTGATATTTCACACCACGCAAGTCTATTATGTGGTACAAAATGTAAGTGGTAATTTGAGTATATTATAAATAAAGCAATTTCATATTCTCATTTAACATATTCACCTACATGTACAGTTGGGGTCAAAAGTTTACATACATCAGATGTAACATGTTTCATTTCATCTTCTGAAAACTTATGTACACGTTTGTTTTAATATTTTCCTGATTGAGATACATATAGTTAAACATGATCTCTTCTAAGTTCTATATGTCTATGAAACGATTTTCATCATTCTCTAATATTGGAGTATTTGTGGTGGACATAATGCTCAAATTGCATAAATTCAGAGCCATCAGAGGATCAAAAGTTTACATACACTGACAATAAAATTTGGTTGTAGTGCCTGTATTCTTATAATTATTTCTCATTTTTTGCTTT
The DNA here is from genome assembly GCA_036244855.1 of Temnopleurus reevesii. Lineage (NCBI taxonomy): Eukaryota > Metazoa > Echinodermata > Echinoidea > Temnopleuroida > Temnopleuridae > Temnopleurus > Temnopleurus reevesii. The sequence goes on from BQKZ01000083.1 coordinate 209,169, forward strand.
GTTCAACTGGGAATGCATCCTCTTTATCTCCCTCAGATTCTAGTTTCATTTTACCATTGCAGGGCATGCAGCTGTTCAACATTGTATAGTTTAATTGTATAAATGCAAATCAAAGGGTCTTCCAATTGGGTTTGTACACATTTGAATGTTTGAATTATGTTAAACAAACACATGACAAAGGCTGGTGCAAGGGAAATAACTCGTGTCATATTACTACAAAAGTACATGTAAGCCCTGAGATGAAAGCTACCATTTATCTCTTGCAATTGTGACGTAGAATCCCAACGTGAAAACAGGTAAACAGTAGCTTTCTCTTCTGGGCTTCACTTTAGGCCAAAAATCTGAACCGTCGCAATTGATATCATCATGACATGATAACAAATTGACAACTAAATGAAATTAAATAAATGATTTAAACGTTAAACTTAAATTTATCTTGGTTATCGAGCCAATAGCAACATACACATTGAGTGATATAGCTACAAACAATTAACATTATATTAATCTGAGGTACTGAGAAAAGAGAATATAACTTCCTTTTGAAGGAAAATAGGTGATCAAATTTGCTTTTACTCCTGTCGACTAAGTAAGCTAAGTTACTGAACTCACATTACAGTAGGCCTACACAGATTGGTATGAATGGGACTCAACACCGGCTTCTTCAAAAAATTCTGATCACTTTTCCAGGGTAAACCACGAATACTATTAACCAGACGACTACCTTAATAAGAATTCACTATTTATAAATATTTAAGATTAGAATCATGATGTAAACTACATTTATTCTTACCCTGTTTTCGTCTACGTGGAGTTTATTTCGTTGTTCCACCCAAATATCGTTCAATATGCCGTTAGTCGACGTGGCTATTATATAACACGCAAACCCCATAGCGCACGCGCGAACGCACTCCCCGTGCGTTACGGGTCCGTATTTTGCAGGTAAAGTCAGTAAAAAATTCTTCTGACTGAAAAAAGTGTCCACTGGGCTGGCTCACCTAAGTAGATTGAACAACTGGAGCGAAAGGGGGGGGGGGGGGGGGGGGGGGGGGGGGGGGGGGCTAGGATGGTGTGATTCGGCGCTCCTCTCCACGACCACTTACTAGCAACAAAAACAAACAAACAAACAAACACATCCGGTCAAGGACAATTAGGGGAAACACATGAATATCATACCACTGATATGCAAATACGGTCTATATATAAGCTATATAGTGCCTTTTTCCAAGGACAACTACCGACCAAACGACTATCCAAGGACAACCACCGTGCGGGATTGTCAGGGTTTTATTTAATGTTTATGTATACTTTGTTAAATTTGTACACGTTAATGAATATGATTCCTTGTAAACTTAATTTTATCATTTATTGTGCTTTCATATGTCTATACTATACTTGTATATGTAGAACGATCTATTTTTTTTTATGATGGCAACTTAATTATAAGGCTTTATTGCCTTCCCTGTTGTTGCCACTATCGAGATATACATTGTAAATTGTTTTTAATGTGATTTGAAAGAAATAAAATGAAATGAAAATTAAATGAATTATACTTCAACGTACCGTAGTAATACAACAAGAACGATGACCTTACAATAATTGCAACAACCCTATGACCGTTCCTATAAAACTAGCACCAACCCTACAACAATTGTGACAACTCTACAACATGGGCAACACATTTCAGTGATAACAAATTCCCTAAAATTCTTGCGATGTGCTTTTATGTACAGTCGAAGTCACAACTGTTCGACTCTGGTGGTGATGATCTTTTCCAGTCTTAGCATGTACGTAGTAAATCTAAACACACCTCTGTCGATGGCGCAACTCCTGACATCTAAGTGGTTGGTTGTCCTCGGGCCTAATTCTTAGGTGGAACCTGTGTAAGGGGGTGATTTCTCTCTCCCTCTTCCTTTCCCCCTCCATTGTTTTCGTCCTTTCTCTGCCCCTCTCTATTTCTCTCCCTCTTACCCCTTCCCCCGCCATCTGTCATCTATCTACATGTAGGCTCCCAACTCTTACCCTCTCTCTCTCTCTTCCTCCTCCTCCTCTTGCATGCGCGCACCGGGGGGGGGGGGGCTATGGGGGCGCTAGCCCCCCGGGTCAGAGCCAGGGGGGCGCCAAAATTTGTTGACTAAATGCGCTTATAAGGGGGCGCCAAAGGGACAGGGGCGCCAAAATTTGTGCTCAGCCCCCCGGGGGCGCTAAGGGGTGCGCCAAATTTTAGCTGATGACCCTTTTTTTTATTTTTATTTATTTTTTTTAATTTTTTTTTTTTTGCTTGTCAGCTCAGCCGGGAGGGGAGGGGGGCGCCAAAATATTTGCTCAGCCCCCCCAGGGGGCGCCAAATTTGAGGTAAGAAAATTGTTTATTTTGCTTGTCAGCTTAGCGGGGAGGGGCGGGGGCGCCAAATTTGGGCTAAGCCCCCCGGGTATGAAAATCCTGGGTGCGCGCCTGTCTTGTCCCTTCTTTTTTCTTTTCTGTATTTCCTTACTATTTTCTTTCTTCTCCTCCTTCCCTCTTCCACTCAGGCTTTTCCTTGGAACATTAACCTGTCCTCTCTCTTTCTCTCCGCCTCTGTGTTTCCTCTTATCATTTTACACTTTCTGCCTCTCCTTCTTTAGGTTTGTTTCAGTACATTTCTGCTGGAAAACAGCTTCTAGCTGATATTTACCGTGATTAAATAAGTGAAATATAAATACACATACATGAATACTTATCACATCGTGTTCTCCGTTTGTTTTCGACTTAAATCCTTAGGAATAACATTGCATCATCATTATTAATGTTTTCAATATTCTTTTTGTGTATATGTTTTTGTGCAATTCGGCCGTTTTTTAATCTCATTTTGTAAACCATCAAAATATTGTCAAAGGAGTAACTGACATTGGGGTAGTTATCCTAGCACATAGGGGTAATTGGGCGAAAGATAGTTTTCCTCGAGGGTAATTGGGCTGCATTGGGTAGTTGTTCTTCTAGCGCGGATACTTGTCCTAGGGGTAATTGTCCAAGGGTAAGTTGTCCTACGAGGGTAGTTTTTCGAGGATGGTAGCAGTCCAAGGATAGTTTTCCGGGGTTGTTGACCAGAGGGAAGGTATCCTGACCCGGACTAGTGGAGCGTGGGATGACCATGACTCCCAAATTGTTTTTGCCCCATCAGTCGAAACGTATTTACAGAAACACACTCTGCTCAATATTAAAAATATCTGAGAATATAGTTAGCGAGATGCCGAGAACCGACCTCCTGACTAAATTCACAATTTTCAGAAAGTCCATATATTAGCAATATACTTCCCAGAAGGGGATCTATTGCGAAGCAAGCAAAAACAAAAGATACCGCCCGAACAGGGTCTTCAGTACGTTAAGAAAACATGGTGAAATATTGCATCTTGCAACACCGGTACACCGGTGGCATCTTAATTTCGTTTTTCTCCTCAGGAAGGTGCAATAATGCTCCTTTTCCCTAGTGTGAGAGATTTTACAAAATATTTCAAAATTACGGTAGATGTGGGGTTCGAACAGTAAAACAAAGAAATTCGGAAAGATCTTGCTCATTTTTATTCGTCAACATCAACAAACAATAGTTATTACAATGAAATAGAATTGACAAGAACAAGTATTTTCACGAACTTACAGAGTAGGACCTTTTTTTGTTTAACAGAAGGGCCCAAATGTAAAAATTCGTTCTTTCACTGATATAGAGACAAAATGTACACAAAGCACTAAAAATCAAAATTCCCACTTTCGTTAAAAGATGAGTCTACCCCAAATATTATTTTTTTCAACAGGCGCAGACAAATTTGGTGAGCAGAACAAAAAAGTTTAAAGAAAATCGGACTAGTAATGAAAAAAAAAATTATTAAAAAAGGGGCAGACCAAGTGAAAATTTTCAGACTTTTTGCCAATTCGATGACGTCATGGTGCACTATACTAACCATCATTTTTGTATATTTATAGTGTGAAATTCATCATTTTTACATAACGTTAACAAGTTTGCATTAATGATTACCTGCAAAGAGCATATATATGCATCATAAATATAGGTTTGCCCGGTCAACTTCAAACTATCAACGATGGATTTAACGTTTCTGAAATTCAATTTCGTCTGGATTGCGATCGCGAGTACAAATCAGAATTCAAATTCGTCTTTGGTCACTTGTAATCAACAAGTTAGCGATCGTATTGCTTTTTGCTCTTAACNGCCGTTAGTCGACGTGGCTATTATATAACACACAAACCCCATAGCGCACGCGCGAACGCACTCCCCGTGCGTTACGGGTCCGTATTTTGCAGGTACTGTCAGTAAAAAAATCCTTCTGACTGAAAAAGTGGCAGAATCTATAGGGGAAAATTCTTTAGTTGTCCACTGAGCTGGCTCACCCAAGATTGGACAACCGGGGGGGGGGGGGGGGGGGGGGGGGGGTGTGATTCGGCGCTCCTTTCCACGACCACCTTACAAGCAACAACAACAAAAACATCCGGTCAAGGACAATTAGGGGAAACACATAAATATCATACCACTGATATGCAAAATATACATGTATGTCTAAACTACCTTTTTCTAAGGACAACTACCGACCAAACGACTATCCACGGACAACCACCCCGGTACAACTGTTTTTCTGATCTGATCTATTTTTTCATGGTGGCAACTCAATTATAAAGCTCAGTATTGCCTTTCCTGTTGTCTCCACTATCGAGTTCTATTATATGTGTATATGTATATTGTAAATTGTTTTTAATGTGATTTTGATAGAAATAAAATGAAATGAAAATGAAATGAATTACTATTTCACGTAGTAATACGACAAGAACGATGGCTTTACAATAATTGCAACACTCCTATATAACTTGTACCGTTCCTAGAAAACTAGGCACCAGCCCTACAACAATTGTGACAACCCTACAGCATGGGTAACACATTTCGGTGATAAAAAATTCCCTAAAATTATTGCGATGCACTTTTATGTACAGTCGAAGTCACAACTGTTCTTAGACTCTGGTGGTGATCTTTTCAAGTCATATTACTGATTACTGTATTTGTATAAATAGTAACTCATAAACACAATTATAGCTCTCGGTGGCGCAATTTATGACATAATTATACGTAGTCGGTCGTCCTCGGGCGAAATTCTTACGGGAAACCTGCCTAAGGGATTAATTTCTCTCTCCCTCTTCCTTTCCTCTCCATTTCGTCTGCCCCTCTCTATTTCCCTCCCTCGCCATCTGTCATTCCCCCTTCCTAGCTTTCTCTTTGCCCCCCTCTTGCTTTTCTATATCTCTCTCAACTTAAACTATTGCCTTAGGAGAACCGTATCTATTTTCTTCCTCTAAGGTAATTAATGCTGTATCTTAAATACATGATTTTTTGTTATAATTAAATCAGTGCACGAATTTCTAAATTCTGATTGTATTATACAAAATCAAAATTTCAATGTTCAATGTCTTATTACATCTATTGAGAATTTCAACTTTATCTACGTGTACAGACATGTCCACATTACCTGCAAAAAGTGGATTAATTTAGTTTTACAGGATATTCCCCTTTTCTACCCCGCCCCCCTCTCTCTATCTATATACATGTAGGCTTCCAACTCTGACCCCCCCCCCTCTCTCTCTCTCCTCCTCCTCCTTCTCCTCTTGTCCCTTCTTTTTTCTTTTATGTATTTTCTTTATTATTTTCTTTCTTCCCCTCCTTCCCTCTTCCACTCCGGTTTTTCCTTGGACGTTAACTTTCTTACTCTCCACCTCTATTTTTCCTCTTATAATTTCCCACGTTCTGCCTCTTCTTCTTTAGGTTTGTTTTAGTAGAATTCTGCTGGAAAACAGCTTCTGGCTGCATGAAAGCAGGCTTTTTACCGTGATTAGATAAATGAAATACAAAATAATACACATACAAAATACTTATCACAAACGTGTTTTCCGTGTGGTACCAAATTTTCAATTTAATCATCAAGAGTAAAATTTAGCATGCATCATCATTATATATTGCTTTCAATATTAATTTTGTGTAATATTAACCAATTGCGAGTGATTTATTTTTGTATTTAAACTGTCAATAGCATTTGCAATTAGGCATTTTTTATTCTTATTTTGTAAGACATTAAAAATTGTCCAGGAGTAACTATCATTTGGGTAGTTATCTAAGGACATATAGGGGTAATTGTCCTAGAGTGTAATTGCCCTTGTTGTAAAGAAATGTCCGAGAGATAGTTTTCCTCGAGGATATATTGGCCTGCATGGGGTAGTTGTTCACTGGAGATTCTTGTTTTTGTTTTGTTTTGTTTTGTTTTGTTTTGTTTTTTTTTTTTTTTTTTTTTGGGGGGGGGGGGGGTAATTGTCCTAGGGTTAGTTGTCCTAGGAGGGTAGTTTTCTGAGGATGGTCTGTCCAGAGGAAGGTTATCCGGGGTGGTTGACCAGAGGGAAGTTGTCCTGACCCGTACTGGTGAAGCATGGGATGACCTTGACTCCCAATTTATTTTGGCCCCATCAGTCGAAACGTATAGAAAAACACTTTGCTTCAATATAATTTTCAGAAACATCTGAGAATATAGTTAGCGACTTGCCGAGAACCGACCTCCTGACTAAATCTTCTTTAAGGCCTGAAAATTCACAATTTTCAGAAAGTCCATATTATCAATGTTACTTCCCAGAAGGGGATCTATTGTGAAGCAAGCAAAAACAAAAGATACCGCCCAAACAGGGTCTTCAGCACGTTCAGAAAAAATTGGTGGAATATTGCATCTTGCAACACCGGTGCACCGGTGGCATATTCTTAATTTCGTTTTTTCCTCAGGAAGGTGCAATAATGCTCCTTTTCCCCAGTGGGAGAGATTTTACAAAATATTTCAAAATTACGGCAGATGTGGGGTTCGAACAGTAAAACAAAGAAATTCGGAAAGATCTTGCTCATTTTTATTCGTCAACATCAACAAACAATAGTTATTACAATGAAATAGAATTGACAAGAACAAGTATTTTCACGAACTTACAGAGTAGGACCTTTTTTTGTTTAACAGAAGGGCCCAAATGTAAAAATTCGTTCTTCCACAGGTATAGAGACAAAATGTACACACTAAAAATAAAAATATCCACTTTCGTTAAAAGATGAGTCTACCCCAAATACTATTTTTTCAACAGGCGCAGACAAATTTGGTGAGCAGAACAAAAAAGTTTAAAGTAGATCGGACTAGTAATGAAAAAAAAAATTATTAAAAAAGGGGCAGACCAAGTGAAAATTTTCAGACTTTTTGCCAATATGATGACGTCATGGTGCACTACTAACCATAATTTCTTGTATTTTTATAGTGTGAAATTAATCATTTTTACATAACGATGACAAGTTTGCAGTAATGATAACCTGCAAAGAGCATATATATGCATGTCGATCATGAATATTTCATATAGTTAAATTTTTGTGGAATTCATATGTTTAGGGAAGAAAGTAACATGTTATAACATTGATATAGATAAAATAAATGGTAAATTGTGCACCCATGACGTCATCGGTTGCCATTTTGTCTAAAAATTAAAACATGCATAACTTTCTTATTAGTTGTCCGACTTTTCTCATTTTTTAATGTTCATCTGATTAACTGCTTTAGTTGAAGAAATATTATTTTGGGATAGACTCTTATTTTAAATACCATTCACGCATTTACGATAATTAAAGCCCAAGTCACACCCCGATTCAACATTTTTCTGCGTCCAATTGAGTCTTCTAATTATCCCCTCTTTTTTCAACGGCATTTGATCAGATTCATAGGCTCAATTAATGAGCCAAGAGTCGTGTTGAATCGGGCTTCTATGTGACTATTGGGCTGGATAAAATACTATACTTTGATTAAATTGACATAATAATGCACTAAATAACAAATAATGCCCTTCAAGGAACGTTTTCATCAGTCCTTGAAATTATGCATTGTATACATTTATTGTGTTATCATAATGTCGATTCTATAATTACCGTTTACATTCTTAGGAATGAAAATAGTTTTAAAATATCAAACATTACTATAATATAGTTTTCTGAAGAAGAAAACTTCCGATTTGGTTGATTATGGCCTTTAAGTGTGTAATACACATTCCTCGATTAAAAAAAACACGAATTGAACAATACTCATTACGGTATTTTCTTTTTTAATAGTCGCAATATAGAATTCACAGACACTTGTTCAGTCATTAAGTTTTAAGCATATTAGAGCATATAAGCCTGTATATTGGGAGCATATAAGATTTCAGCGACGCGACGTATATTTATCAAGCAATAAATCCGAAAAGAATAAATAAGACGTGCTGTTCCACAGGGGCGATGTGCATTTGGCTAAGTCTTACTTCTGTTCATGTAAAATGGTCTTTCTTCTTTATCTCTTTGAGGAAAATTCCATTATATGGATAGACAATATATGTGCATTTACACCTTATTCAAGTCAAGATAATGATTCAACAAATTAACGTTATATTTCCAAAAGTAATGATAAATAATATATCCATGTGCAAACAAGTTGAAAGATGGGATCTTGTAAAATGGGGTATTATGATGAGCACCTGTTGTATTTTTTCCTTGGGGTGTGCTTATTTATTTGATATAACTCGTATTTAATGCTTTTTCATTTGCCTCTTGGAATAAGGGGCTTAAATAAAATTATATCAACTTAAAGAATCTTGTTCCGTAATTGCATCACAGTCACTGGCTTTTTAAGAACATTTCAACTAATGTTGTCGAAAATATGATGCTTCCAAAGCAGTACCAGCTTGAAACCCGTTGGTCAATTCTATTTGAATGCTCGCACCTCGGGACTCCAGTCCCGCCAGAATCAGCTCCGCAAGATTTGAGCTAATAGTACTAATAAGAAACTCATAAACATATTAAATGGCTTGATGTTCTCAATTATATAGCCCAGGCTGCACAGATCGTCATGTGAAGATTGACGATACAGTTCTTTAGTCGACTATATATGTACATAATAATGATGAAATAGAGTAGGTTCAGACAGTTGTATATTTCAGTTCTGATTCATCCTTTCCATATGATGAGGACCTTCTGGTTGGTAATGGATGCATCTTGATGAAGCCCTGGGTAAAAAAATGATATGCGGATAATGTCGATGAAATATTTCAGAATCACAATAGTCATCGAGTATTTTGGGGTAAAAATTATGAGAATAATGTTTCCTGATTGTTCAACAATGTACGTATCTTAATGAAATATGTCAACGGTTCGAGTAAAATTTACTTTATATCTCTAGCATACAAACACGGAAATGAACATTTCAGGACTAACTCTCAATACTTTTGGGGAGGGTGACATGAAGAATAGTTACTCATCAAATAGACTCAATTGTCATTCGAATGCTATATTAGGGGCACTACAGATCCAATTGTTATTGATCGTTACCTTTCCATAAGATACTTAATTTGTGCACATTTCCATTTAATCTCGAAATTTACGTACCTCCTCTTCCTTTTTTAATTTTCGGACTGATAGGTAAGCGACAAGGAAGAAGATGAAAGCTGATATTCTTCCACACGTTGAGAAGAGAGTGAAAACAAGTCGAAAGGCCGTCGTGTCGTAAACCAAACAGTTACCAGTTCTACCACAAGACTCTTGAAACAGAAGACAGGTCTTTTCGATGATAGCTCCAAAATACACAGGCCCGGGAATGAAAGCTGCAAGCAATAAGATACACGATTAATAACGTTTGAGAAGAATACTTGGTTAGTCGAAAATTGTTATATCACACGTAAACTTAGTACAAATTTCCAACAGAATATTAATATAAACTTTAGGCCTATTATCGAGAACCCAGGAAATTTAAAAAGTGTGGAAATATCTAATTAAAAAAAACTGAATGTTTCTCATGATGAATTAAAAAAGGATTGAAAAGAGATGCACGGAGATTATCTTTCACATAGTGAAGCAATATGACAGACACAAAAAAGAACTTGCAAATACATTAAAAAAGCCTCGCGTGGAGCCTAAGTCGGACATGAGCTCATCGATCGTGAGCCTTTTTTTTTTTTTACTTTTAATACCCAAACAAGTTATCCGAACCATGTCGAATAAAGCGATTTGGTTTAATTTTATGCACTCAAAGAATATACAGATTGTACATTTTGAGCTCGGCTCCCCTTTACGGGTGAAAATTGGCAGCCCTGGGATTTGGCATTTACCTTACCTATCAGTTTCATGAGAACGTTACTGAAGCCAAGAGCAGTGGATCGGTCTCCTTCTTGATGAGATCTAAAGTATAGTAAAAATGACACTGAATGAGTGAAAGGTACATGAATACCAATGTAGGTACTTTGCCTTTTGTAATGCATGTTGATAGGTAAAAAAAATAAGGAAGTTTGAAGGCACAAATTTTTCCAAACTACCTTTTGGAAATCATTCAAATTTACTCGAATTATTTATCTATTCAAATCTTCTCTAAAAGATAGGGTATTCTCATTTACGCCACATGACCACATGGCCACATGCAATAGAGCCCTGGTGAATACACACAACAACATAAAACAGAATAAAACCTGAAACATAGTACAGAAAATGATTTTGCGCCTGTACATATATACCGAATATGGAGAATGAACCGAAGGGAATACTATGAGGACCTTTCTTTATCTCATTTTTTTTTATTCTTTGCGTGTCAGAAAATAGTCGAAGGACACTATATCCGTTCAGAGGCAAAACAAAAATAATCGCGTTGGGCGAATAGTCAACCGAACAAAATGTTGCTTGACAAGTGAAGAAAAAATAGCCAACAGTTGGCTAGGTTGCCTGGGATGGGAATGGTGAACTTCATTATATTACCTGAACTGAAGCATAAATGCAGGGTTGTAGATTGTTGAGCCGAGTAAGGAACCAAAGAGCATCATTCCAAGGAAATAATAAAGTCTATCACACGACCAAGGACATTCTCCCGAGTAGGCAAAGCCGCTCGTCATCTCCTCCACACCGACGATCATTGTGGTATTATCAGTGGTCTTTGGTATACAGCTGCACTCAACCAACAGCTGGATACATGAGTGATAAAATGATGATGAAAATGATAATTATAACAACAACAACAAAATTATGATAATTCATAACATTGCAAAATATACATCATTTATGTGTCGTGCTAATAATAAACTGATGCTTCCAAATTTGAAGCAATTTCTTTCCTGATATTCAATTAATTGTAAGTCGTCAATTATTATATTAATAAATTGTATCACTTGTTTTTATTTGAAGATGCCTTGGGTTTTGAACAGTTGGGGACTAAAATAATTCTGGCAATGTGACTACCGTCTGAAGGGGTAAACATTTTCGGAAATGTTTTGTAAAAAGCTCAATCCGAATGTGAATATGAAATAAAACTTCTGCCTGTATTCATAGCCAACGTCTGGCCAACATCTGGCCAACGTCCATAAGATCAAAGACGTTCCATGAAAGCAGAAATACAAACCAAAGACATTTGACCCACGCTCGACTAGCGCTCAACATACGCAAAGGTCAGCGTCAGCTATGCGTTTTTCTTTAGCTTCGAATTTGGGAAAATTTGGATTTGGTGTGAACCAAACTCTGGCTCCTTTCAATAATTGTACGAAATCTGAACCGGGATCGTCACCCCGAATACGGTAGCTATATGGTCAGAGACATAGGTAAGAATATGAGATCAATTCAAAATTTCCCGCCGAAAAAAAATCATTAAACATTAATTTTTAATTCATACAGACTCGAAACTACCAAGAGGAAGCATGCAGGGTTGACTGATGGTCAGTGTGTTCGGGGTCTGAAATGAGGAGGGGTGGGGGGGGGGGGGGGGGGGGGGGGGGGGGGGGGGGGGGGGGGGGGGGGGTCCGCTCGTGAGAAAAATTGTTCGTGTCACTGTTTTTTTTTTTTTTAACATCGTCACTGACTCTATATATTTTCATAATCAGGATAATAATGTCCAAAATATTGTTTTACCGTCGAGTTAACATCGCCCATATCCACCGTCATGATATCCTTGCACCCTGCATGGCATGCCGTAGCGTATGTCAAACCATCGGAACCACACACTGGCACAAAGTCTGGAGCACAATCACAATCCACGTTACAGCTAGCCGTCAGCTCATCTTCATAATGGACTTTGGATGGGAGTGTGCTAAATGATGGAGGACTT
>BQKZ01000083.1:234118-271444 GCA_036244855.1 Temnopleurus reevesii
CGCTTATTTGGGCGCGCATTTAACCTAAGTGCGCGCCATGTGCGCGCCATAGACAAACTGCATGATGTTTGGTGGCCAGAAACCGGCCCATGGCCGGAAACCGGTCCTCGTACGGTATGTCTTCTTGAGAATGCTGCGTTTAGATTTTTTTATCTTATTAATCTTTATGATCTGTTGAGTATTGAATATTATGTCTATATGCTATGCTAATGGCCAATCTTCAAAATCTCTACAGCTTTGACTCATTAGTCAAATTATAAAGAAGAAAATACTGGAAAGTATATTTTCCATTAAAAATTACTTATTAACATTAGGCCTATTCATTAGATTTGAACGTAAGATAGGCCAGATCGATAGAATAGTGTCTGCTCATTAGTAGCATAAGAAAAAGACAGAAAAATGTATATAAGAATAAGAATGGAGATGAATGTTAATTGGATTCTATTTGTTCCCTTGCAGCACGTAATGTTGTCATTGCTTGACATGGAAAGCAAAGAGTAATCCTACTTATTTAGAATGAATTAAAAATGTATGTATTTTTGCTAAATTTATATCCTAAAAAAGGACACATGCGACTTTGAAAAATGACATTTCTATTTAATGTGTTTTCAATTGCTCATACCTTAGTGCATCATGCTGATCTTTACACACAGGCTAACTAGTATACTTAGTAAATCCATGCTTTCCGGTAACTGGATTTTCACTATACTTACCCAATTTCATTAGAGCTAGAGGACACTTTCCTTTCAATTTTTTTTCCTGTTTTTTTGGCATGCTACTTTCAATTTTGTTTTCTGTTTTTTTTTTTTTTTTTGGGGGGGGGGGGGGTTCTTTTTGTCTGCGATATTCTGTACCGTAATTCTATAGCAGTACTTTTGTCTGTCTTATACCCCATTCATTTTGGGCTCAAACACTGCTACAGAAGCGAGACAGTCCCGCGACTGTAGCGGAGTTGGCTTCAGTATGAATGCTCCAGACCCGCTATAAACTATCCCGGGATAACACCGCTCCGCTATAACTCTGCAACAAATTATCCCGCTCAAACCCTAGTAATAGCACCGAGACAGGAGCGGGACTGAAGAGAGATGCCTTCAGTATGAATACACTCCTCTATAACACCGCGATTACCCACGTGTGGTTTGTTTACTTACCAATGTTCGCTCTGCAATCGGGCAATCGCTCTCACTCCCCTTAAAATTTATTCCCTGGTATACATGAAATACAAATAAAACAACTTATGGATTTAAATCAATTTTATTATTATTTAAATAGTATATTTTACAGAAATTTTGCATACATTTTTTTTTTAATTATTTTTTAAAAAAATTATTATTGTGTCAAATGATGATAAAAAAAGAAATACTGACCAAGGATCAAGCCAACAGGTGTTTTGTTACGGAGATCGTAAAATCACCCACCGCAGTATGAATGGGTACATAATATTTATCCCGCGACAGAAGCGGGATAACTTTTCCACTGTGAATGCATTCATAGTGGGTTTTTAGCAGTGTTGAATGTGGTATTACAAACAGTACTAAAATCAATTATATTTGAATCTCTTTCAGTTGGGATGAAACACACTTTGGTAAGATGGGTAGCTACTACATCAATCGGACATTCTTCTTTGATGTTCATCCACCGCTGGGTAAGATGCTGATAGGCTTGTCTGGCTATCTGTCCGGATATGATGGTTCCTTCCCTTTTGACAAGCCAGGAGACAAGTATGGAGATACACAGTACTATGGCATGAGAGCTGTGAGTATAGAGATCGAAAAACATTGGAATCAATCAAGCAGAATTCCTTGATAAACCAATTTTTTTCAAATCGATGCCATAGATTTTAAAGTTAAGTAACATCATGTATGAAAATTCGCCACTTCATTGTTACCGTAAATCTCGGAACGTAGAGACCTGACGTGTGTTGTTATCATTGATAGTTTTTGTCAAGTGATCGCCTTATCATTGTGTACATTTGGATTTTTAATTTGTTTAATTAATGTATTGTTAATGGTGAAGGAGATGTCATATTGTTTCTGAGAAAACGTTCAAGCAAAAAACAAATATGATGGAACCACTCTCCTGCACACAAGAACTGACATTCAGAGAAAATCATTGAACCCCAAAATTGTAAAGCAAACTCTTTGAGAGCTTCTACACACACTCATGTAGAATATAACTTTACCCCATAATATTCTCCTGTCACTTTGTAAAGCCTTTTTATATTGATCACTTAGTGTATTGTTTGTCTCCTTATTTGTGTTTTTTTTTTTAGTTCTGCGCAAGTCTCGGGGCACTCATTATTCCTCTGACATATCTGACTGTGGAAGAAATGACAAAGTCTGTTCCTGCAGCAATCATTGCATCTTCACTTGTTCTCTTTGGTAAGCTGAACGACCAATGATGGAATAAGGCTTCTAGTTGCTTGTGATGGCAGCTGTGACTGTGATAACTTTAGAACATTTTAGAATGACCAGTTAGAAATTCATCACAGATATCACATACATGTATGTAGATCACAGTGTCATAGAATATGCAAAAGAAAAATAATAAAAGCATTGTAAGTTCGTACCATGACTCAACCTATTTCATTCAAGTACACATATATGCATACAATGATGGTATGACAAACTCAGCGCAACCATAAATATGCATGGTAAAAAAAATGCAGTAGAGCTAGTTATAGCAAATATGTAAAGTTGATATGAAAAACCCATTCATCCATACCATCTTGACACTGATTTAGTCCCTTGCATTTTATTCACTTATTTATTATTTATTCAACATTTGCAAGAAATAGGAAAAACAATATATTGTTTCATGTCCATTTGGAGCATTTCCCTTAGTTGACATAAGATGGTTTCATTTTCTTTTCCGTCATCAGATTGCGGATGCCTGACTCTATCCCAGTACATCCTCCTAGATCCCATTCTCATGGTATTCATCAGTGCTTCTGTATTCTCCCTAGTTAAGTTTCACTCCTGTCGATCACACCCTTTTAGTCCCAGGTGGTGGGTTTGGATGTCGGCTAATGGAGTCTTTCTGGCATGTGCTTTCAGGTATATAGAATATAAAGTTTTGTCTGATTGTGTTGCATTTTGGATAGAATATGTGGTAAAGTTTAATTTGTATTGCTTGATTTTGTTTATCCTGTAAAAGTGATAGTGCCTTTTGGTCATGTTTGAATAATTTTTAATCTAGAAATTCTCCAAATATACTTAACATTTTGACTTTTACTAAAACAAGATGCATGCATATTTTTACATCCGTTATTATCATTATTTAGAATTTTATTTGAGCATTGATTTTTGTTCATATCTTTGATATATTCATTTTAAAATGAAACTTAGTGTGCCTGTCATTGAGAGAGGCATTTTGAGTTTGATTTTAATCAAAACTGGTTTATTTCAATTTCTAACAATTTGTTTCAAGAAATGATACTCTATGAGTCAAAAAGCAATTATTTTTCTGCTCATCAAGTTTAGTGTAGCTAATTAGGTATCTTGGATTTATACTATTGATGATCTAAGTGAACGCTTTGAATTATTACTTTGCAAGTGCACTCATTTGTATGTTGTATTTTTACAGTGTGAAATGGGTGGGTCTGTTTGTGATCCTGCTCGCTGGAATCACTACGGCATGGGATCTCTGGAATCTCCTTGGTGATCTTAGCCTCACAAAGGTGAGTTTAATTGATAGGAGCATCTCTCTAATGATGCAAAAACTTCTTGCTTTTAATCCTTGTACTAAGTGTTTGTGTTTGTTGAGCTAACTGAACGTTTCTCCACATTTTTTTGTTATTATTAGATTTACACCAAACAGTCACCAATCGATATACATTGATATTTATCCTTAAGTTGATGGTATTTAAACAAGTCATAATAGACAATTCAGTTGTAAACTTGTTTCAACTTTCTTTCTTTTCTGTACAGATAAAGCTATTTTACCACCTTGTTGCAAGAGTTATGTGCTTGATATGTCTACCCGCCATCATCTACACAGCTTTCTTTGCAATTCACTTCAAAGTTTTGAATCAAAGGTAAGCAAATTACATTTTGATTTATTAGCTACATGGTTGTTTATTTTTGTCATGAAGTACTTTACATGAACTGTAAAGAAAAGCATGTACATATAAATTTTAATAATATTACCGCAAAGCAAATTGCACTTACATGTATTATTATTATTATTATTATATCTGTAAAATCTGTTTTGGGTAAAATTGATATCTAAATGCTTAAAAAAAGGTTCAACCTATTAGATGTTAACAGTCTTGTCTTCTGTTGCAGAATATAATTTTGTGTGTTCTTATCTATTCTTTTATTTTAGTGGCAATGGGGATGGGTTCTATAGCTCAGCTTTTCAGGCAAATCTCATCGGAAACAAACTTCACAATGTATCTATGCCAGAAGGTAAGATTTTGAGTATTATGTTTTTCTTTTATGTCAGGTATGTTGATAAACTATGGGATGAAAATTAATTTCAAAGTTGGCAGTGAATGTGTATTTTGATGCTCTCATCACCTCAAGGTAATGCTGTAGGCGTTATTTGTTTCATTGTTATGTAAAAAAACCCAGATCTCTGCATATTGTAGGAAGATTTTTGAATGTTTTTTTAAGCCAATCTTTGTTGACCCAGGAGTATACCCATTACCCTTCATGTTGCTTTGCTAAAAGATGAAAACATAAAAGCATGGGCTTCTTAGATGTAAAATATGTCCGATAACAATAGAGGAAAGTAATTCATTGATTGTCTTTGTCTAATATATTTGAACAACTTTGTAATATCATTTCTAACAATAACTTCTAGCGGTAGCCTATGGATCGTTGATAACATTGAAGAACCATCGAGCTGGAGGTGGATTGTTGCATTCTCATCATCATCTTTATCCTGAAGGATATGGAGCTATGCAACAACAGGTAAAGGGACTGAGGTGTTGGAACTACAAAGTTGCAGTTGATCGAAAAGCGTCAATCAATGTCATTGTTTCATGCATGTCTTGTTGAAAGTGCAGGATGTACGTGAATGAAAATGGGTGTTTTAATTTGCATCTGATTTGCAGTTGAGTTCCAACAAATTGCAACTTTGTACCATTACCCCAATACTCTGACAACAATCATGTTAACTGTGATATCGAGCCAAACATGGATTATTAAAGTCGATGTCTGCACAACGACTTGCGCAATTATGTTGGGCAGGTAACTTTTATAACAGAAATGTGCGTAGGAGAAATCATACACAAGATTCCATCAAATTCTTATAGATTCATTTTGTGACATCAGAAGATATACTTTTGCATTAACATTAATATGCAATTTAGGGTACCATAAAGAATCCGCGGTCATCATTGCTCATTGTCATTCTGGGAATTTAATGGACATCGATTAGTAGATGGTTCTTACTGAAAGGAAGCAACATTGTGCGTTATATGGTGTGCTAATCTGGGAAATTATGAATTTGGTTTTTGACCAAAAATGTTATAGAAGCAGAAAGCAAGATTTTGATGGGCACGTATTCAGCAATATAAAAAGGTTGAAGCAATGTGAAACTGCCACAATATTTTGATGTAATAAACTAGTTTCATAAAAGCTTATTTCTATTTAATGATTAGTATCTGACTTTGTTTGCAGGTGACAGCATACACCCATAAGGATGTGAACAATGAATGGCTGGTGAAGAAGTTCAATATTAATCCAGATCCTGATGATACGTCTATTGAATACGTCAAGCATGGTGATCTCGTCAGACTGGAACATACACCGTAAGTTATCTAGTCAAAGTCTTAGCAATACATTTACCTATGAAGCCTTGAGAATTTACCTGCTCCCAATCATATGACTTTTGTTTGCCATACATTGCCATTTCCTTTTGTTTGCATATATGTTTGTCTGGTAGTTTTCATCTTGTGATTTGCATATTGAAAAAAGAAAGAAAGAACTTATTTGCATTTGCCAAATATATATACTTGAATGTGACAAGGTGTGGTCTAGAATTAATTGTAGTGTTGTGGTCTTGTGGACAGATGTTTGACAGTTCATCATAGTGAATACTGTAGAGAATACATAATGCTCGTCAATATATTGATTTGTTTTTAAGTTATAATTCTATCAATAAGAATTGATTCTTTGCTTTACTGAATGTTGAAGATTAATATCGTCTATATTTTTTCCAACAAACTCATGTTTTTAGTCATGTGACCAGGCTGCATGTGACTGTGTCCTTATATGTTATAAGACAATATTTAATAAATGAGTTCAGTCTATTATTGAGGAAAAGATATATTATTCATATCAATTTTTTTCACTTTTTTACAGAACTCGAAGAAATCTCCACAGTCACTCTCTCCCAGCTCCTCTCTCCACGCGTCATCAGCAAGTCACATGCTATGGCGAGGTGAGTTTTTTTTAAATCTCAGCTCCATTATTTAGGGGGTAATCTTTCAAATGTAGCCTCAGACTACTTTGATAAGATACTTAAAAAACGCAAAGAAAAGTCTTTGGAAAAATTAACACTGTATTATGAGATACAAGTGATATCTTCAAAGTCTTTAGTGCATCAAATCAACAACTATTTTATTTGCACAACATTGCTTTTCCTTTAGATATAACAGTATGAATTAACAGCTAAAGAATAGCTAAAGAATGGTGTTTTACTTCGTTGGTCTTAAGGATGACTTGGGTAGCAACTGGGACTTGCTATTTGTTAACCAGATATCCATTTATTTGACACTGATCCCCAGTCATTCCTAAAGTCATCATAATCAAAGAACTGCATGTGCTTTTTATGATATTACATGTTAATGTTGTGTAAAAAAGCAGGAGTCAATCATATTTAAGTCATTATATCCCTTGGTCCAGCTTGTCCTAATCCACTTCAAATTTGTCAAATTCGTTGTTTGCTCAATCACAGAATGGAACGGGAGATGCGAATGATGTTTGGCGGGTTGAGATCGTAGGAGGTCGAGAAGGAGATTATGTCCGAGTGGTGAAGACAAAACTCAAACTCATTCATCAACTCAATGGATGTGCTTTGTTCTCACATTCTAAAACACTTCCTAAATGGTATGTACCTTGATATGAAAACATCTCAATTTTGGGGGTAAAATGAATTTTGTGTGTAAAAGGAAAATTTGTTTATATATGAAGACGTGTTTTAAAAATTGAAAACGTCTTGTAGCATATGCTTTTTTTATTAGATCAGGATCTGAAATAAAGAATGAATGATTTGGTCTGGCTGCCTTATGCATTCTGATTCTTGTTTTTTGAGATAAGTTTCCTGTCAAGAAATTTGAAATATAAACTTATGTGAATCTTAAAAACAGATATCGAAGCATTTTTTAGACTTGTTGCTCATTGATATTTTATGAGAATAATATGCCTTTCACTGCTTGTTTTTGATGTAGGGGATGGGAGCAGCTAGAAGTAACATGCAATCCATACACAAGAGATAAGAGGACTCTGTGGAATGTTGAAGATCACGTTAACAGCAAACGTAAGTGATATCATGAAGGTTATTTTGTAGATACTTTGCTCATTGGTGCCAATGGAAAGGATTTGGATGTGGTTTAGAAGGTCACAGTACATGTAGTTGTAGAGTTGCTCAATATTTATACCCAATCAATATACTAGAACGTGAAAAAAATATAAAAACAATTTGATAAAAATCTGCTACTCTCTCAGATACATAACAGATATGAACAGGAATGTTCATGTGATAAATCATATGGCAAAATGGTGTCAGGCATTCATCCATGAGATGTCCAGTTTTGTCACCAAATTGTGCTTAACCTGTCTCTGTAATCTCATGCAAATAGATATTGTTTGATTGTATTATTTGGCAGTTCCCAGTGTGAGTTTCAGTTTGTTTGTCCCATCATTCCTGGAGAGTTTCCTCGAAGCTCACACAGTCATGGCCTCGGTAAGATTTTTATTATCTTTTTAGTAACTTACAGAAATTATGGGACATCCTGATTGTTTGATGGGCTACCCCATAAATAAGATGCTAGTACAACAATGGTTTTGATTGGCCAGTACTAACAAAATACAATGTTCTCTCAAACTTATTTTAATTTGTCATTCTAAAAAAGAAGAACAGGGGTAAAATAAACCCCAACTTGATCTCCCAGGAAAATGGTGAATTTTTTTCATGGTTTATACAATTTTTGCAATTTTACAGAGTTTATTCATCTCAATTTTCTTCATCCACTGACATTGCAATAATTCCAGTGATGGTTCCACTTTATTGTCATCTCCGACTCGTAAATCAATCATTTGAACCCATGACTATGATGTGGGTGCTCTAATACTACAACATGCATGCTCAGTACTGTAACCATGTATATTGATTTTTATAATTCTCCTTGTGTTGTGAAGATAAGTTAATTTTTTTGTATTATTGATAATTATCGTAATTACACTTTAAGTCTTGATTCACTCATCCTGTTTCCAGGGCAATAACAACCTAAAACCTAAGGAAGGAGAGACAACATCACAACCTTGGCAGTGGCCTATCAACTATATGGTAATAATCCCGATCATCACTACCTTAAACTTATATTTTTTGTTTTTGAATATATATATATATATAAATTTTTTTTTTAATGATATGATTTTTTTTTATCACTCTTAACAATTCAAAATTTTAACACAAAATATGCTATGTAATTTTCTTTCTTTGCTGTTTTTGAGAAATGAAGCCATTAAATTTTTTTTTATCTAGAACTATTGATACATCTTTCATTATGCTGTTTAATAATTTCCTGATAATGATAGCCATCTATAATGTAATAATTACTCTTATTTGAATCAATTTGATTTTTAGTAATGCGCCTTGAGCACTCCGCAGTAGAGTGGATACATGCACTATATAGATTGCACATATTAATAATAATAATAATGAAAGGCTTTATATAGCGCTTATCAACTCTTTATGTAGAATTTTCTAAGCGCTCTACAATTGCAGCATTATTACCCTGGCTTTAGCCCGGCAGCCACTTCATTAGCTTCATTAATGGTACCCATTCACCTCACCTGTGTTGAGTGCAGCACAATGTGGATAAATTTCATGCTGAAGGAAATTAACGCCATGGGTGGGACTCAAACCTACGACCCTCTGGTTGAAAGGCGAGAGTCATGACCACTACACCACGGCGCCTCATTATTACTTTTATTATCATGAATATTGTTTAATTTGATAGTAATATTTGTTTAGATATTTAATACATTTTTTTTTTCTTTCCCAGGGTCAACGGTTTTCAGGAGCTAATGAAACTGAATTTAGAGTTTATCTCCTTGGTAACCCAGTCATTTGGTGGAGCAACCTCGCTGTACTAGGTCTCTTCTGTTTGGCATCATTAGCCTGGCTCTTTCTTAACCAGAGGGGTTGTCAGTTATCACAGCAGATACAAGGTGAGATAAATAGCATTGAATTTTTTGTAGAAATCTATTTGTGATATCAAATGCTTGTAAGTGATCACAAATTGTGAATCACACATTGAAATACTGAACTGCTACTTTTTTACTCCAATCTTGATAAAAAAAACATGTATTGAGGCGATGGACTTTAATAGCACAACAAGTACAATCAGGGTTGGGGTAAGGCTTGCAATATATTTGGCGTACTTTGTAGATTTTTTTTACAAGCTGTTGCTGCCAGTGTGAATGTTCAGGAACATTTAAGAAAGAAAGCTAGTTGAAATTAGTTAAAATCATTAAAATCATCACATTAAGACTTTCTTGTCACAATTTATATTCAGTGTGCTGGAATGTATAAAGGATAGTTAAGTAGTTCGATTTGCCAGCTATCTTATAGATTGGGGTGTGCGTCTTACAAGCTTTGCACATCCCTCCTTTTCAAAATCATGAATGTTCGGTCGTCTAAACCACCTTTTTATTTGGAAACAATTATCTTGTAAATATTTTATATGCAATTTTCCTTCATAATTTTGTTCAAATTATGTTTTAATACTCGAATTTGGTCACATTTATATTCATTGCATGTTATCAAAATGAAAAATAAAACAAACATTTCGTGTCTTTCAGATTCAGCATCCAATGTGTATCCTGCCTGTGGATGGCTTTTCTTGGGTTGGATGCTACACTATCTACCGTTCTATTTGATGGGACGAGTCCTTTACTTCCATCATTACTTCCCAGCGATGATCTTTAGTTGCATGATTACAGGTAAGAAGAGGTGTTATTATTGTTTCTTGGGTTGGAAGCTTCATTATCTACTGTTCTACTTCATGGGACGAGTCCTTATTATTTATCATTATTTCCCAGCGATGATCTTCAATTGCATGATTAAAGGTTAGAAGTAGGTAGACTGATTGTCATAGATGGTAATACATTTGATTGTTGGATTCATGATTTTGATCGCTCACAGAAAAATATTGTGTATTGTGTATTTCTGTATCATGATGTAAAATTGCTATTTGAGATAGTGATGGGATGGTTATGAAAGTCTTACTATCGAAACCCTGGGAAAATAAGAAAAAGGATTGTCATGAGTAAGTCATTCTTTGCGAGTTTTAATTTAAAGAATGATTTTAATTATCCTTTAATTATGGACTCTGAATGTGCTCAATTATCCTACTCACTTCATAGCCTTCTGCAATCTAGTAGCTTGACTGCAAATAAATGATCTTTCATAGTGGATGGGCTTTTGATAGAGGTTGATAGTTTAGATACATGAGCATTATGAGTGGTTCCATATGAAAGTGTAATAGCATTTTCTGGAAATGGCAACCACTATCAGGAAGTGGTTGTTAAAAACAAGTGTTTACTAATACAGGTTTTGACTTATATCACTAGATATCAATTATCGTTGAAATAGAATTGATGTAAATTGCCTATGTTTCTTTCTTTGACAGGTATTTTTGTAGATCATATCTTAAAAGTGTTGGAGCTGAAACTGACTGGTCATTTCCCTCACATCTATCAGAGTGGATTGGTCATCCTGCTGGCTGTCATCGTTCATAGGTAAGCTACTTAAAAACAATGTGGCCGTGAAACCATCAAGATAGTTGCACTTTCATCGAAACATTAATCTTCCTTTAATGGAATTACTACATATTTTCAATAGTACACCTTTTATATTGTTGCTATGTCAGAGTCTATTTGCCCTGGTGCAACACTAAGCATTGGCCATCCTCATTGGGTTAGAACAGGTACACACTGGATACATTGGAACTGAGGTGTTTGAGTAATTCTAAAGATGGTTTACCCCAATTTTAAACATTTTAAATTAGTTGCTACAGAATTCTTAGCTCAAATGGAGAATTAGAGGGGACCTTTCGTCTATTTAAGTGTATTATTGAGGAAACAAGTTTAGCTTTGCAGAATGTATGATCAGTCATTTTAAATACAGGGAAAGAAATATCTATGGAATGGTTCAACATTTACTGGAGACATATTGTAGATAGGTTTTAAATGTCTGTTTACATGCCATTGCCCTCTTCTCCTTCTTGCAGTTTCTACCTGTTCCATCCACTCTCATATGGGATGGTTGGACCCCACGGCAACAAACCTGGAAGCCCAATGAAAGGACTTCATTGGCTACCTTCATGGGAGTTCTAGTCAGCCGTCATGACTTTGAATGTCTTCTTACAACCAGTACTAGCCATCTCTTGCAGTAGGCCTCTAAGCATTACTGCATTACAGATGTTGGAGTTTGTTTTTTAATGAGGTTCATCTTGTAATATTATGGCTTAGAGGGTTGCTAGAAAGTTGTGATCAGTAGCAAATCAACTGCTAAGAAATTGCAAATTGAAACTTACATTATGAGTGGACCACGTTCAGTGCATTTAAGTAGATGCACATGCAACAACGGTTTTGATTGGTTAGTGCAAATCAACTGTAATTCGCAATCAACAGCAACTTTCTAGCAACACTCCTTAGTCCTATCTAAGCAATGCAACAGTACTATTGCACAATTTGCATAGCAATTTGGGAGCTTTATGAACCCTTTCACAGTAATGTTCAAATGGAAGTGACACATGGGTTTCATTTCTTCACATAGATTTCATTAAATTTCAGACGTTCATGTCACTGCTTCCTTATAAATGTGATATCATGAGATAATGAACATTTCCCTGTTTTATTGATGCAAGCTCACAACTGCATTTGTATAATGTTAAAGCCTATAGTTTTGGTAAAGATGAAGAAATGTGAATTTTTAGGATGTTTATCATGACATGTAATTCTTATACACATTTTGAGACCATAGCATATTTTTTTATGATCTGATTCTTTTGAAAATTTGAATTTGACCGTTAAATCATATTTAGCGCTCTCTCTTGGTTATAGCATTATTTTGCTTGTTTTGGGGCACATACAAAGTTATTTCTGAGATTTGACAATAGAATGATATAGAGATATACACAACAATTAAATTCTGAAATTTTCATCCAATTCTGAGCATGGGAAGTTGTCCTTTCGATCAAGAAAGAAAATATTGAATAAGTGTCGTGAAGCTACGACACTAAAAAGCCACGACACAAAAAAAAATTGCACATTTTAGGTTATAGCTTTTCCCAAACTCGTTCATTTTTCGCACAATCTGTTGTGCAATATGTTTATGATACTATATTTCATTTCATATAGATTTGAAGACAAAATCTGGCGATAAAAATATTCGCTTTTACCAAAACATTACTTGGGCTTTAAGTTTCAGTAACAAGTACGTGTATCCTTTAGGATGCTATCCCATTATTGTTTTAATTCCAATTTTGGAAAATCATATGTTCAATATTAAATTACTCTGTATCAGTATGGCAAAATTTTGCCAATTCTGACCATAATAATTTCTTAATTTTTGTGATAAATATCACAATTAAATTCAGAGCTGGCTAAAATTTTGTACATTTTATACCTTGACGACAATACTCAGTCTTTCAAGTAGAATTATTAATAATATATTTTTGTATAAATATGCATGGATTTGGGTTTGTCTTTGTGTTTTTCTTAGTATTACTTGTGATGGTCTTCTTACTTATCTATTTATATCAATGTAAAGCTACCTGTACATTGGGTGTGTTCCTTTGTGCTTGTATTGTGGTGCTGACCTGATTATCAATTTGCTTGTTTGTGTATAGAGCAGAAAATTTTTAGTTCTATTTTTTTTATACTTAGCTTTGCTGTATTCATTCTTTTGCAATATTGTATTCAAATTTTAATTTTATTTATAACATGAAATGTGTCGAGAATAAATGTTTTGAGGTGATATAAATTCAGGGTTACTTGGAATTACAGTGAAACCTCTTTATAATGAGATCAATAAATAAAGAGAACTGCTGAAACTTCTTATCCAATAATGGAGAGCTGTGCTGTAATGAGATCCTTGGGACCATAAAAATTACCTTGTTCTATCAGGATCCTCACTATATCAGGGTAAAAAAACAAAGAACTATACAGAGCTGGGACCAATAAACTCACCTTGTCAAAACAGGTATCTCGCTATATCCGACCTCGTTATAACGAGGTTCCACTGTATAGTATTTTGTTTCATTGTTATAAGTTTGGGATGTTGGGTGAAATTTTAAAGATAAAGAAAGATTTTAAAGTTACAATGTGCTAATGGTAATGGTACTAGAGGTGTTATAGTCTAACCTTTTTAAGTATGAGATATGATGGCCGATAAGCTCATCATTAATTTTATACGTAAGCAATTCTATAAAGCATCATTTATATCCTGTTATAACCATGTAATTGTAATAGATAAGGTGATTCAAACCCTGCTATTCTGAAATTTATGATGCAATATTGCCACATTTATCTTTTCATTCTTTAGTTGCATGGTTCATGTTGATTTGTTATCAAATGTTGAATATGAGGGTGTTCAGGATGCTATTTCAAATCTATCTCTAAATCTGCATTTTTCTATCATCTCTAATGTAGTAATTTGTATTTTTGCAAATGTAAATAGGCAAAGAGCGTAAAGCGGAAGGCAGGAATTGGTTACTCTTGAAGTACAAACTTTCAATGTTTCGTCACAGTTTGGTATCAAATAATGAAAGTTGTAACATTTTTTTCCAAGGCACTCAATTGTTTCAAGGGCAAACCCAATTGATGCAGTTTAATTGCAGTGCTTCTTATTAGAGTACATTTTGCTTCTTCTTTCGTATGAGTGTAGTAGTGTTTTATGCCACATCCTGCAGTTGGATGAGCCAGTCAGTCTGGGCATCACAGAGGTTCGATAGGTCATTCATCCCATTAGGTGGTTGGAGTACCGGGCAGTCGTAGATGATGTGGTCTGCGGTCTGTTCACCTGCTCCACAGACACATAATCAAATATTTAGATGAACAGCATAATTATCCACTTTGTTTTGAAACTTGAAGCTTGTCCTCTGATGTCTTTACTTCAGTATGATTTTAGAATAGAATACTTCCAGAAATGAGCCATTAACCCATAAGCAGCAAATAGATTTCAAACAGGGTTCTAAATTTGAAAAAAAGCATGCAAAATTGTAGTGAAATAAACCACCTATTTTTTACTCAGTACTATTTTTATTAGAGAAAAAGATGGGTGCATGTTTGCACCCGCATGAGATTAGTGCCAATATGATAAAACTTTGCTTGAATGTGATATAACATACAAGCAGAAATTTTTTCTTGGATTTTATTATTATTTTTTACCCTGAATTTGCTCAAATTTTCAGTCTTTAGATTTCCCATAGACTTGTGTACAATGATCTTTCAAAAAGCGAGCATAGCAACCTGCTTTATAAAGGTATAGAATTGTAATGATCGGGATGCAGAAAGTGATGTGAAACGAGCTGATTCATTCACAAGTTGTTTTACATGCAAAAATATACCTGTGGAGGAAATAGGAGAAGATTGTTAGAAGTATTCTGGGGTATTTTACGTTGAACACGCCAATCAGCCATTATTCCTACTGTGTGATAAGTGCTTTCGCATGGATGAGCGCCGGTCCGGAATGGGCGAAGCGATGGGTGGTATTGTCTGCGGTGTGTGAGTTCGCGTTCATTTTGTACGTGAAGCATGTTGTGCTGGGGAGAGCGACCGCAGCATCATTTTTTATTTTGCTATAATAAGCCATTTTCTTGATCGATTTTATTCAAACAAACTATGAACATGCTCTAATTTGCTATTGAAAAACTGCATTATGGTAATACTTTTACTCCAGCTCACAAAGCAGTTAAATATCTGAAGCGCCATCTCTCCAAAAACTAATCTATCGGTTTAGGTAAGTAGATCTGAAATTTAGTGAATTTACTCAAATTTATGTATGCTGAAATATTGACTTTTATGGTACTTCCTTTTTTTGTGATTGAACCAGTTGTACCTTAAAATATTATGAACATGAATTTAAAGATTTAATTGGATCATGTTTCTTAAAAGTATCTCAACATGTGATGTTGACTTTATTGACACAAATTTGCCGAAATGATGGGGTTTGTCAGAGTGTTTATTAGCAGTAGAGAAGAAATGAAAGGAAAATACAATGATTTCATGTTTCACCCTTTTCACCATAAGAGTTTATTTCCAACTAGTCCATGTATGAAAGTACAATATTTATACAAAATCAAAAAGAATAATTTTGATAGCTTCCATAATATATAAATATTCATGCTAATAACTATGAATATACAACTATACAATATATACAAGCTTCCAATGTGATCCAGATTTAGGTTAACATTTTGTGAAATTGAAAAGTGTTTGGGCATCAGATTTTGGCGATTCTTGTGGCTAAGTTGGTAGGATTGAATGTTCTTTATTGGTATTGAATATGTAAAGTACCATTAAATTGTCTTTTTATAGTACCATATCAACTCTTTCATATTCTGATTTGAAATTAATTGATTGTATTAATTAAAATCAAGCAGAATGGGAATGCACAATACAAATAAACAAATAGTTATATTATAAATATCTGAAATGACATGTTTAGGACCCCAAAGACTAGTAAAACAGGGCCCACTGTGTTTCGTTGTAAGTAATAAGAGTGCATCTTGTTTTAAATGCTGGTGCATGCATGCCACACATGTCATTCAGTAATAATTTTGGAAAGTAGAGTTAAGAAGTGTAATAATAATTGTGCTCATATATGCATTTTACAATTTTGTATGCCTATCAGTTTCTGGATAGGTTGCCACATTGTTTGCAGTAATATCGTAAACTCAAATACAATTGTATTACTGATTTTGTATTTGCAGTAGTTTTGTACTACCCTTGACAACTTTAAAAAAATTAAAAAAACAACTCATCTTATCCAATGGTCAAATATGAAATACAATTTGTTATTCACTATTGCTGGCATTTACATTGTGAGACAAACACGATTAAAATTTTGTAACAGGAAATATGATCTTCTTGTCTTAAGTTATTCCAACCCATTATGTGCTTATTGCAAACCACAAATTAGTTTATGAGTTTCTTCTACATTCTAAAGAATACATATATTTCAGTTTTGTTCTGCTTTTGTCTTTTCAAAAGGTTTTGATAAAAGAAATACAATCTTAAAACAAGCTTAAAATGATACATGAAACAAATATTTATTGAAAATATTAATACACCATATAGTATTTTTATAAGTTTTCTCAAGTCCTTTTTTTCCCCATAGACATTGTCATTGAGTACATAAGCTTGTTTTTTATGTAAAAACAAATATGCAATTGAATACATACTTCAAAATCGCCGGAACTGTTTCATGAGGTTGTTTTAATTAATCATGAATTGTAATATTTTCATTTTAACATATTATTGAATAGTTCCAACAGAATCGTGAAATAACAAAATTAATAAAATCTCTTATCAAATCCAAGAATTTTACCTTTTGAGATTTTCGGTGTCTCGGTTCTGACACCTTCCTCGAGAACTGATGTTAGTTCCCAATTTTGCGATCCCCTTGAGTTGCCAATTAGTGCATCAGCGATTTCATAATCAGCAACTCACATCTGTTCTCGAGAGTTAACGGAACACCGAAACTGTCGCAGGTAAATTTCCTGGATGTGATACGAGAACTTAATTTTCCTTATTTTGAGAATGTAGTTCATTCCAATCATGCATCTTGTATGGAATGTATTTTACCATAGCTGCACCTTACATTTGTTTCCAAAATGTCAATGAAATCAATGAAGTCCTTGGACAATTCTGTATAGAAAGTCATTTTTTAATTATCAAGTAGAATATCCTGACCTTATGTCATCGTTGAATGATAGGGGGTGGGGGCTATACTTGAAAAGCGACGTAGCATTTTATCATCTCTATTATTGTATGATTCATAAACTCTTAATTGTTCCTTTCACAATATAATGCTCTGTTGTCTCAAACTTACACATGTATACATTATTACATACAGCTATATACCAGTCTTAATCAGTTTGAATTTAAATATGAAAAAGTAGACAAAATATAAAAGAAATAGTAGATATATATCCATATGATGTGATATAATTAATCCCTAATTATTAAAAGCAGCAAGAAAAACAGTATCAAAAGGCAAGAACAATGACCAAAACACCAAAATAATATGTTACACTATTAACTAACCTATGAAAACATTGTAATGAAGTAGAAATTGGAAAATTGTCATTTCTGTAAGCATCAATTTATGCCTAGAATTTAATCCTAGTAATTATACTTCCTTTGATATGAATACAGGCATTCTATGTACAAATAAGACATCATTATTTACCCGAAATTCCATATGA
The DNA here is from genome assembly GCA_036244855.1 of Temnopleurus reevesii. Taxonomy (NCBI): domain Eukaryota; kingdom Metazoa; phylum Echinodermata; class Echinoidea; order Temnopleuroida; family Temnopleuridae; genus Temnopleurus; species Temnopleurus reevesii. The sequence goes on from BQKZ01000083.1 coordinate 251,790, forward strand.
TAATATAAAAAACTTTAAAAACATGCATTTCATCGCTAGTGGAATATGTTTGTGTAAAGCCTTTTGACATGCGGCATTACAAGTATCACAAGCTTAAATAGATTTGACCCATCCTCTATATATTTTCTACCAAAATATAGATACTCTGAAAGATATAAGATTATTTACATAGCCTAGCCCGATCCTGATTCTGTCATGGAACATGCACAATTATCACATATTGATCACACCTAATTATATCATTCCTGAATTAACATAATTCAAACAACCAAAAATGTCTTACAAGTAAAGCATGCACGTCTGTTGCATTGGTGATTGATCAGAGAATACTTTTTGCACATAATTATGAAAGTTTCTCACTAATGTGGTCCTTGCTTAGCTGATGCTTTGCTGTGCGCAAGAGATTCTCAATGATGCTGTCTTTCATGAAACGAAGGAGTGGTGTCTTATGGAGCTCCACATTCATAGAGTGTCCCCATAATTACTGAAGGATAACTATTTCTTCAATGTTTTTACAACATTGGTGTCTGATATGATCCAAGAAACTGATGTGCAACAAATTGAATACTATAAGTTGATTACCCGTCAATAGACAAATTTGTTTTCCATTTGGATTTACAACCGAATGTTGGTTGCCACTGACCAGCTTGCTTCATAATCAGCTGAGATGTTATCCTCCATTAAAGTCTCTCATGAGTGGAAACATTTATATAATATTGGATGGCAATAAATGGAATACCAGGGAATATTGCACGAGTTAGGGCAATATTGCACGAATCGAAGATGAGTGCAATATTGGCCCTAACGAGTGCAATATTCCCGGTATTTCATGAAATGAAGCCATCCAATATAATTATTATTATCTTTACATATACCAGAAGGCTGGTCACTGCTTTGCGCAAGCGTAAAATTGAAGCCGTACAATATGGCTTAATATTGTACAGCTTAAAACTCCCATATAGATAATAATAACTCATATTGTAGTCCTGTACAATTTCTCAATCATGATGTTCTGAATGTTAAAGGTGGTTTCCACTTTCATTATCACTCGCAATGTCCCTGGTTTACTGAATGGATGCTGAATATCACCGTGGTGTAGTGGTTCTGACTCGCGCCTTTCAACCAGACTCGGTTCGAATCCCACCCGTGGCGTTAATTTCCTTCAGCAAGAAATCCATCCACATTGTGCTGCACTCATTCCAGATGAGATGGTAGGGATTCATTTCTTGAAAAAGCTTATGCGCAGCTTAGCTGCACTGCTTAAACCAGGGTAATAATGCTGCAGTTGAAGAGCGCTTAGGGACTTCTCATGAAGAGATGATAAGCACTATATAATAGCCGTTCATTATTCCACTCAGTGTCTCTGGTCCCCTGTTAAGCACAGACATGTATGAGCTAAGAGTCTACAATCCTTCAAAGTTATCACTCCTGTCCTTGATAAAATTGTAGAGACGATAGGTTCATATTGTCTGTTAAAGTTGTTCACTCATGGTGTCTTCAATGAACTGATACGCTGTTGACCATGCTTCCTGGACTTCACTGCTAAAGACTGACTTGCCCAAACCTTGCTTTAGAGCAAACATGAGTGCGCTCTTGGCCGCCTGTCAATGGATTAGGATAAAAAAGAAAATCAACGATTTGTCAAAACTTTTCATTTTGTAATCCAGTTTGAAATATAGATCATTAACTGGTACATAATCAGGTACAAGAATTTAAATGAGGCTTTTTAGAAGTGTAAATTATGCATTTCTGGAGATTCTGTTCAATTGTCTTAGTAATGAATTTGGATTATTTCAGAAGTCAATTCTGTCCATAATGATGAATATTTATCAACGTCGTTTGGATGTTATTTATATTTGTATATTGAGAGAGATAGATAAAGCTAATTGGCAGACAGAATTTTGACACAATTCCTAGCCATGTAAAATAAACAATGGGGTATGATAAACGATGCTTAAAACCATGACCATTGCCACAAATTTCGTTTGAAAATGATAACTTCAGAAGAATCCATGACGCTGATTAACTGTCTAGACCGTTACAATACAATAGAATATACCATTGATGGCGCAGCTACTATTAACAGCAATTTTTTCACTATGGAACCCAAAACTCTAGAACAGTTCATTTAGATAAAGTTTTATACCTGGAAATGTTCTTTGCCGACTCCATAGCCCACGTGCCGAGCTGCTAGCTGATGTAGCATTGGAACCAAGAACTCTGGCTGTTCAAGGCCACCAACCACTTGACCCAGTGTATTCATGAACCTCTCCCCGTGACTGATCACCTCGTTCTCATGTAATAACTTCTTGTATGTCTGCTTCTTCTTCCCGAATGGGAACAGTTTTCCGACCTTAGGGTTGTCGCTCACCAATCTTAAAATGCAACACAAGCGGTTAAAAGAACAGAATGGTTTGGTTAACATTGAAATCACATGATTGATTTTTTGTTTAATCAAAAAGAGAAGGTCAACCCTGCTCATTTCATTGAACTGTTGGTGGAATAAAAACTTGATTTAGGTACGCCGTTAGAGAATTTTTTTTAATAAGACCTACTTGTCTTGCCAATTTCTTCCAGGTACCGATCGACAGCAGCCTGACTCTAACAACGACCTTGGGGCATTACTCGGTCGTCTTTCAAGGTTTATCGCGATTTAAAATTATCGGTAGCATGTCGACCTTTTCCTTGAATCAAGTGTGTTTACAAGAAAATTCCTGTATGTCGTCATTTCTGGGCTAACCTAAATCGAGCGGTAGCTGTCGGTTTACCGTCTGGTTGCCGGATTGGTCGATCATTTGGTAGTTGATTCATAATCACTCGAGGTTTGAGCGATCCCTCCTAGAATTCACATATCTCTTCCCATCATGAACGAAACTGAATGCCTATACTATAGAAGGCAGCCGCTCGGTAACTGGACAATATCGGAAGCGAACATAATTATACCTGTTGGCTGTCAAGGATGTTTTGGATGTTGTGACCACATGTTCGACGTCTACAAAAACCATTGTGCCATGCTCAAATTCTTTCGATGGCCGTTGTACGATATCGAACCCGTCAGCCAAAGTTTTTCATCAGCACAAACTCATCAACAGGACTAATGCAACCATTTGCACGTTGCATGTTGATCGTCACTGGTATTAAGCGAAAGATACTTTCCCGGATCATCGCTCCGTTAGGAACGTCTCAAAACGTAAATCAGAACAAATAAATTTACTAATTTGTAGAAGATCACATTTTTCTTGCAACTGATCAACTTACTTTGCAAACATAACTGTCCCGTGTTTATCAGGAGCCGATGATATCAGCTCCCATGTGCTTCTGACCAGCTCTCTTTGTTTACTCGTCATCACCTCCGTCCCCGTCGTCCACTTCCCTTCCGGTAGGTGTTTGGACATGGTATCGACTACCAAATGGAAGAGAGCATCCCATGCCTGGCGGACATCGTCCGAGAAAGCATCACGGAGCCCTTCTTTGAGAGCAAACACAAGTGCTTCTCCTGCAACCTAGTGTAGAAAGATAACCATGTCGACATTAATAGTGAATGGGAGCTAAAACGTTTGAATTTGCCGTATATCTACAAGAACAAATTTTATCTTAAGAATTAATTGCGACATTTTTTTAGGGGGACAAGGTCAACAACAGATCCACCAAAAATGTGTCATGCACATATTCCATATTCCATCGTATACCACGAGAATGACTAAAGGTGACGAAAACATGGATAGCATGGACGAAAGACGGTAAAATGTGACGAAAGTATGGTTAGAATAAACAAGCAAGGTAAACTATTCTTATAAATGTAATTTGTGATTATTAGAAAATGTTAAGTACCGGTAGATGTTGCCTGGTTATACCGTATCCGCCGTGCCTCTTGCCAAGATCTTCAAGCATCGGGATGAGGACTTCATGATTCTCCAGATGACCGATGGAACTACCGATTGTCCCCATGAACTGGCGGGCATGTTTCTTCACATCTGCGTCTTGGAGGAGTTGATCGTACTTGAGACCTTTGCCACCGAACGGAAACAGCGATCCGACCAGAGGGTAATCTGTGGCTAATCTGTGATTCGGAGACGGAGAGAAAGAGGGGAAGATAAAGAGAAATGTTGTGAATGTCTTTGACCAACCTTTAACATCGGCATACTAAAGACTGAAACAGAAATATTTGGTAAATATCCTTAGCATAAATCTCGTGACGGAGAAGGAAGTCATCTTCTTTGGATAAGTCTACACTGAATCTTTTTTAATGGATCTATTCTAGCCGATGCTTTGATCTGAGTTAGTCGTTCTTGGTGAAAAACTTCAAAAAAGTAAATCCCACGAAATTTAATGGGTTGTTCATAATGAATATCCGGCCATGCTAATTCAGTTGAATTCTATTATATACGTGACATTCGGAATATAGACATTAAATTTTATGACTTTTCGCGATGGATCAAAACGGTAAACAATGTCGTAGAAAAAATCAGAGCTAGTAACTGCCTTACTTGGCAAACATTACAGTCCCATGGTGTTCAGGATCCTGTCCTACAACTTTCCACGTTCTCTGAAGCACTTCCTTCTGAGCCGACGATATGGGACCCTCAGGTAATACTTCTGACATCGTCTCTTTGATCAATTCGAATACCGTCGTCCATGCTTCTTTCAGTTCTTCCGTGAATGACGCTCCAAGTCCCTCTTTAATTGCGTATAATAACGCTTGGCCGACAGCCTGCAAAAGATGAAAACTTGATCTTGTCTACTGCAGTCCCAAGGATCATAAGAATAAAGTAAAAAGACAACTGGTACCTAAAGCCTACTCAACTAACAAGAACAATGTGTACAGCCCTTTCAAAATATATTTTCCAGAAAGCATTTATTTTCAATCAATAATACAATTATAAGGTATTTCATCTGGATACATACGGAAATGACGAATATTTTCGCTGTGACAGTCGTGTTCTTTTTAATTGATCGTCAATAATAATTATAATCATTTGTACAGAACAATGATGATAGGCCTTGTTTAATGTTTATAAATGAATATACATCTGCATCGTTTTTACATCCCAATGCAGCTCTTCTCTACTCATTTCGTTTTAAATTTCGATAAACCCATCACATCCCATTATAACGAACAGATTGAAAACGAACCTCAAAATGCATCTTGGTGACGTGATATTCTATATGCCTGAGTCCTAGGTCTTTCAAGACGGGTACAAGGACATCCAGTTCATTGAGGACTTCGACCGCTTGACCAACGGTGACCATCACCCGTGATCCATGACTTCGGACTGTTGAGTTAGAAAGCAGCTGACCATAGCTCAGGTTCTTATTTCCAAATGGAAACAATCGACCGACAATGGGATTTTGTGTTGTTAATCTGGGGATGAATAATTAGAGGGGCATATAATTATACATGAATGGAATAATTTATGTGCAAATTTGTGTTCATCTTTGACACACCTGAAATGGGTTAGTCATAGTCAGCATAAGCAATGAAAATTAATAAGATCCGACCCAAATCTCCCGCAAGTTCATCAAGATTCTATATTAAACCATTCGCTCCTTGGAAATTTTGAAATCCATCTTCGTATGGCGAGAAGCTAACAAAGTCTGAAAAATAAGCAAACGTCACCCTAAACGATGCAATTATTTGTCGCAATCATCATTCTAATAGGTCTCTTAGAATTCTTATAATTTCTTCTGGTTACTTCAATATTTCATTTTTTTTATATCGCTAAAGCCTCGGTGCCGCCAAATTAAATATTTGGATGCATTGGTGACAATTTACCTTGCAAACATGACGGCTCCATGTTTTTCGTGATCCTTTGCTAATACCTTCCAGGACTCTTGCACCAGTCTTATCGTCTTTTCAGTCAGTCTAGGACTATCGTCATCAGGTAGGAGTTTGGACATGGTGTCTGTGACTAAGGCAAATACAGCTCCCCATGCATCTCCGACTTCTGACGTGAATCGTTTCCCTAATCCTTTCTGGATGGCGTGCATGAGGGCTTCCCCGACGGGCTGTGGAGAAATGAAATGATGCATACCATTGAGTGTTTCAAGGGGACCACATTAATCGGGTGAAAAAACGGTGTTGCTGTTATTTGGTATAAACTTTGGGAGGTGTTACTTCGAGAGATTAACATACGTCTCGCGGAGATAAATATATAATCAGCATTTATTCCAGATCATACGCAATTGCAATTTACCAACTATTAGCACGAAAAAAAATGTATAATCACAAAATGCTTGACTTTATTTTGAAATCATTTTGTAGAACCGTTTGCACCAGCATATCCAGGATCATACTTTAAAGAGGGATGGACACCATTTTTTACGGGGGCGAGCCCTTTAGTGATTATAGTAATTTTTCCTATGGATCTTTTCCCATTTTTACGAGTTTGTTTTTTACATTTCTCCCGGGGTTCACCCCTATCCCTTCCACTTGGCTACGCCCTCGTCTGTATTTATAATGGATAGACGTACACCATTAACGCGCCAGTATGACCATATATTCCTCAAATAGACGGTAAACTTCAGGACTTACTTGAAAGTGCTTTTTCGTAACACCATATTGAATATGTCTCGTCGCTAGCTCTTGCAGAATCGGTACGAGTAGATCCAAGTCATCAAGACCTGATACTGCATGCCCTACTGTTTCCATCACTCTTCTTCCATGGGCTTTAGCGTCGGAGTCGGTGAGGAGTTGGTCGTAAGATAGATTCTTTTGCCCGAAGGGGAAGAGTTTGCCGACCAGAGGGTTGTCTGTGACCAATCTGTTGAAGGAATTTGTTTTTAAAGAATGTGAAATTCAACATTGCACACCGCAATCACGTTAATGTATTTACAAAAGTTGAACATTGACGTGTTGGAAACGCACATGATGCTATTGATTGAATTGTAGAGCGCTTAGAGAATTCTTAGAGTTGATAAGCGCTATATAAAATCCGTTCATTATTATATTGATTGAATAACAATCTATTGTAAAAATTGTGTTTAGGAAGAACATGTTGCGCTGCTAATGCTCCCAAGTAATAAACTTGTCACCCTCCAATGAAAATGTTACTGAGTGCGGGACTTCGTATTGCTCCTGTAAGGGTGTTATAAATTTTCTAATTTTCTTATTGGGTAGGAGGACTGCTTTGAGCTTCAAATTAGTACACGCAAGTCACACCAATTGTTCAGTAACAAATTATTGTATGCTGCTATTCAGAAGACAAACTTCAATGGATTGGTGTTAAAATATCAAGAGTCAAATCATGAAAGGCATATTGAGATTTGAATTTTTGACATACATACTTGGCAAACATGACGGCGCCATGTTGCTCTGGGTTCTTGGACAAGACACCCCACGTTTCTCTTACAAGATCTTTCTTAGCATCACTGAGGGGTCCGTCGCCTAGTTCAGCGGACATCGTATCGACAACGACTTTGAGGACTGCGAGCCAAGCTTTCTCAACATCATTGTTACAATCTTGACCAAGTCCTTGTCTGATAGCGTGCATCAAGGAAGCTACAACAGGCTAGAGGATGAGAAAATAAATCAATCCAAAGGGCGTTCATACATAATAGTCTATGTATAATACCAGCAGGACATATATGACAAAATAGCATCGGGAATGAATTTGCTTAGTTTTAAAAAAATTAATAAACCGCATAAATATATGGAGATTAGGCTCTTTCAGCCTATGATTAGGACGGAAACCAGTATAGAACAGCAAAGTGAGAGAGGCCAATATTGGACAACGTTTGAGAGCTAACATTTCACAAGGTGTATCGTCGATGATGACGAGGCTCGGCTTTCAGACGTGTATTCTTATATATGCCCCATCGAGAACTCATTGCTTAATGTAGGAGCAAAAGAATCGTATTTCGAGAAACCTATGTTTTGATCGGGCTCCCAAGAGTACGCAGAGTAGTATCTGTGGTAGATATGAACTCCCTAAGACAGTTACGAGGGATCTCTTGCGAAAAGTTAGTCAGGATTGTAAATTCTGACTGTTCAAAAGGTACAATATTTCTCTTAATAAGTATGCCTCAAGACCATATCAACCACCTACCGAAAAATGTTGCTTGGTGACACCGTATGCTATATGTCTGGATGCAAGCTCTTGTAAGATCGGAACCAGTAGTTCAAGATCCTCTAGCCCATCCACAGCAGTCCCAACCGTCTGCATCACTCTTGTTCCATGGGACTGGACTTGGGGGTCATCCAGGAGCTGATCGTAAGAAAGACCCTTTCCACCGAATGGAAACAACGTGCTCACTGATGGATAATCTGTAACAAGTCTGGAAAGAAAGGCATCATGTGACAGTAATATCATATTTTTAGTGTAACTGTAAACCAGAATAACCAGTATATCATATAACCAGTACAACAAGTACATCATTAGGTCGAAACAAATGATTTATTAGCCCCCAATGCATTTTTTTTTAAAAGCTTTGGTCAGTCGGAAATTTTTGTTAATGATTTCTTTCGAGCAGAATCGACACTATTCATATGAAAAATTAGACATAGAAGGGAGTGATAACTGTAATTTGTGTTATAACTGACTTTTCAGGTTTAATCCCACGTGCTTATTTGTAATTTTACAATTATTTTTTTATAATAGTGAAAAGAAAAAAAAATTGATGGCGAGTTGGTTGAGGGCTACCTTATGATAAGGATGATCCCCATAATTTTATATAAACTATGAAAAGCTTATTTCTTGCACTTAATGGTACAGACTACTCCGTGCATTTTATCATTCGAATGCACTTCAAAATATTATTATCTCAACATTTCGAAGTTGTTATTGACTTTTGAACTTATCATACTTTCAAAGAAAACGTTTTGTTCAAATTCATTGGATAATGATAAATTGATTAGATAATAATTATAAAAAGACAACAGGAATCATACTTGGCAAACATTGCAGACCCATGTTTAGCTGGATCTTCTGCCAGCTTTGCCCATGTCTCTTGTACCAGTCTTTTATGTTCAGCCGTAATTGGTCCGTCATTCATTGCCTCTGACATAGTATCAGAGACGATTGTGAAAACTGCTGTCCATGCCTTTTAAGTTTCATCATTGTAAGAATCTCCAAGTGCTTCTTTGATGGTGCCCAGGAGCGCTTCGCCAACAGGCTGTAACAAAAATCATATGCGGGTTATGGAATTAATGTCTTAATTCAAAATCTTCCAGAATGCTTTTGATATGAGAATTACATTACATCATTCATTTTCGCAGATTATTATTGTGTTTTTTTATTATGTGTATTCAAAATGGCTAAAAAGTCTAAATACAAATTAAGTCAAATCAGTCTTTGCGCTTTTTTGAATAATGACAAGTAAAATGTGAAAGATTTTAAAAGAAAAGTTAAAAGCCATAATGAGTATGTTATTAGAAGAATCAAATTTGAAGAAAGATGGTCATCAAATTAATGACATAAATTACACGAAAAGGGATAATTCATCACCTAAATAAGAATATTAACCGCATGATATTGGAAACATATAGCTTTAATATTCGACAGTAAAACGGTCTAACAGGTAGTGTATCGCGCAAATCTTTATCCTTTATCCTAATGGAGACACTAATAACGATACGCCTCTAACTGTAACACATCCAATTACTAGAACAGAACAGACCCTTGGATTTCGGTGTGTGCATGCACAGAGAGTGATACAGGGTATGCATTGTGTGTTTTATGCCTAGACTGTAGGTGCGATGTAGTCACACAATACCGTATGCATACCCTGTATCACGCTTTGCGCATGCACACATCGAAAGTCCAGGGTATGTGCTTGCAGTGTATCCAATTACCTGGAAGAGTTGCTGGTCCACACCATATCCCGCGTGTCTTCCTCCAAGCTCCTTTAAGATAGGCACCAATAGATCCAGGTCATCCAACCCTTCCACCGCAACACCAACGGTCTCAATAACCCTCTTCCCATGAGCCTGAGCTTCGGTGTTCTTCAGAAGCTCTTCGTATGAGTAGTTCTCTCGACCAAACGGGAACAGTTTTCCGACTTCAGGATGCTGTGTCACGAGCCTATGTTTGTAGCAGAGATGATGTGTTGGAAAATTGATGATGTGTTTTAGCTTGGACTTGAAAGTGATGTTTTATAACTAAGGCATTTGGAATTGAGTTTACCTTGCGATCGTACATATTCATATAAAAATAAAAACAATAGACACAGTGCAAATTGCTTCCCTTATCGCTTTTCTTTGTACATGGTCATTGCAGCGTAAAGATCAAAGTGTTATTTTATAGGATTTTGCCACTTTTACTCAAATAAAATGATATTTGTTTAGTCCAAGGAACCGTCTTGTATCAAATATGACCGTGAATCTGTTTCTTGTTTAACTAAAGAGTAACGTGACAATTCACTTAAAAATTGTCAGTCTTGTTGTCAGTATTTGAAAGTGGAAAATTGTTCTTTTCAAACTAAAGATTACTCAACTTGGAGTGGCCTTGTAACGCTTCAAATTTTCAGTGAATATAAGATTTATTTTCTTGGAGTACAGAAGGGTGATGTATTACCAAGTTACATACGACTTTAAGAACCATCGATATCAGTTGGAGAATCTTATGAGTATTTCGGCAATCACCAACATGCCCCAGTCTTTATAAGAATCGATAATAACTTTCAGAACGACGTGTTAATACACTGCCCATATATAGGTTACATAAAAGCAGTTTGAATGTGGAATCTTGAATATTAAAATTCGAATCTTATTTACTTTGCAAACATGACGGCTCCATGTTTTTCTGGGTTTGGAGCGAGCACCCGCCACGTCCTCTGAACTAAGTCCTTCTGTTTTGACGTGAGTGGACCACTGTCTGGTAGGACATCGGACATGGTATCTACAATAATCTGGAACACAGCTACCCAGGCACTCTGAATATCAAGTGAGAACGATGAACCTAACCCTTCCTTGATGGCGTGGATCAGTGCAGCACCTACAGGCTAGAAAATCAAACACGAAAATAATTTTTATTAGGTATGAAACACAATTAAAATGTTTTTAATAACAAATCATTTTGGCAGATAGATCTGAGACTTACACATGGTAATGGTCTGATTGGAAAGACAATTGATGGTGAATGACACAGTATCCAATCTATGTATCGTTCAACGGAATTCATTCACCATCAATCATCAGACAAGATGCATGTGCGAAAGTCTCAGATGTAATTTTTAAAATGCTAGTGCCATGAAGAATATTTATTGGTTGATTCATATCTGTCTAACGTTTGTTAATTATTCAATAAGAAATGAATTTGAGTATCTAGGTCGAATATAGACCAGAATATATAGGCCAGAATACGAAGAATGGAGCATTTCTTTTTGAAGTTCTAAATGATTTTGGCTATTTAATTCGTTAGCTTGCTTCTATTTTTTAAAGCAATAGTACAGTTACTTTACTGCTTCTTACTTCAAATTGTGCTTTTGTGACTTTATAGCCGATGTGCCTAGTCGCCAGCTCCTTGAGTATTGGTATGAGAAGATCTAGATCATCTAATCCATCCACAGCCGTACCCACTGTCTCCATAACTCGCCTTCCATGAGATTGTGCTTCGGGGTCTTTCAAGAGTTGTTGGTATGTCAAGTTCTTCCCGCCGAACGGGAACAGCTTGCCGATGTCTGGGTTATCGGTTACTAATCTGTAATGGTCGGATGAAGTGAGAATCATCTTTTTATGATTGCACTGAAGTTTGTTTTTAGAAACCATAAAGCAAATGATTGACTTTTTGGTAACTCGGTTTCTGACCTCCCGTTCTCATCAATGTGCTGTGGATTGGTATAATGAAAGTGAAAAACCTCTGAGGAAATTTCCAGATATCACGTTAATTTGAGATAAGGTAAGTGCTTGAAGATTTTGAGGGTTAAGAGAGTGATTTCATACACAATGCTTGATTATAAGAGCACAATGAAAACAATCTTGGCATGAGTCCGTATAATCATGGTGTCATTGGTGTCATTCAGATGAAAGACAGTCCAGGTACTTACTTTGCGAACATAACAGAGCCATGCTTTGTCGGGTTTGTGGCAAGCTTCTTCCAAGTGGTTTGCACGAGACGTTTTTGTTGAGACGTGAGAAGCTCTTGCTCATCCACAGCATCAGGTAGTTCTTCAGACATGGTGTTTACAACGAGTGCAAAGACCGCTAGCCAAGCATCTTTGGTTTCCTTATCAAATGCGTTCCCGATTCCTTTCTGGACGGCGTAGATCAAGGCTTCCCCAACAGGCTTAAAGTGAAAGTAAAAGTATAAAGGCGACTTTTTATTTATGCAGAACTGAGCTGGACTTATAGGTTGACATATCATCAGTTGGCTATACTTGTCTTAACGTTTCTTGACATACTACCCTTCTATTCTATTTGGAAAGAATGCTGCCGACACTACTTGGTAACTACAACTATGACAACGTTTAGATTTAGAGAACTACTCGATTAGAATCAAAACAAATTCACGCATTGTTCAAGAAACAAAACACATACTTCAAAGTGCCTCTTGTTGACATAGTACTCGACGTGCCTCTTCGCAAGATCTTTGAGAATAGGTATAAGAGCATCGAGGTCATTCAATCCATCTACAGCATGCCCAACAGTCTGCATCACTCTCTTGCCATGTGATTTGACTTGGTCGTCCCAGAGTAGTTGGTGATATGTCAGACCCTTGTTACCGAAAGAGAAGAGTTTGCCAACATCTGGATGGTCTGTGACTAACCTACAGATTGTGTGGTAATGAGATAGAATGTAGATAAATCGGCCGATATCATTGATCATTCTATGATAAATTCATTTCAAGCATCAAACCAAAAAATAATGACCATGGTATGGTTTGAATATTATTTACAACCAGACTTTGCCAGATGAAAAGTATAAGTAATCTGTCAATTAATAGTATGGCAATTAAATTCCTTTCTCCAAATTCCTTTTGCGATGGAACACATCTATGAAATTATATGTGAGTCGTGAATACGCAATTGTTTGTGCGTTGTCATTAAAATTATATGTCCCCGACTATACTGAAGTTATGAAAAATATGGAGTAACATTGATTTATTCAACCAGACAACAACACCAATATAGACATTGCAAAGTGAAAAGAATTATTCTTGATTAAAATTGAGAATAAAATGTGTTCATTTATGGACCGACTAACATCTTTTTGTTTTCAGCCTGCGTCGGCCCAGCGTTTTTTTTTAAAAAAAACGCTTCCTGAAAGCATGTCATACGGAGGAATGACGTTCGACGTTCGCTCGATGAACGCACGACGAAAGTCAGTCCACCGTATGATCTGCGTATACTCTGCACTCGGGGAGCATTTTTTTTAATTTTGAAAACGCTGGGACGACGCAGGCTAAAAACGCAAAGGTGTAAGTCGGCCTTTAAATAAAGAATTTTGCTAATTGACGGACCGCTCTTTCTCAAAATCCTACCAACCTTGCGAACATGACGGCTCCATGTTTCCCCGGGTCAGGTGATAGCATCTTCCACGTTCTTTGGACGATCTCTTTCTGTCTCTTTGTTAGCAGACCATCATCAGGAGGAGGGGCAGTAAGCTCCTCTGACATGGTGTCTACAACAAGCTGCCAGAATGTTAGCCAGGCGTTTTTCGTGTTCTCGTTGAATGAATTTCCTAAAGTTTCGGCGAGCGTCTCAATCAATGCTTTTCCTACTGGCTGTGGTTTGGAGATAGATAGAACAAAAAACAATCGCAATTTAGTCATGATGATGCGTTTTGAAAGGCATGTGATGAAAAATTATTATTTCTGAAATTGTTAAGAACAAGAAGCAGGTTGAGACTACTGAATTTAAAAAACATTATGAATCATTCTCCTTGTTGGATACTTTGTTATTACTGAAAAACCTCAATGTATCATTTCATGCACTCCATGCACTCTATGAAACATGTCTGCCACTGTTTATCACTATTTTTCATTTCTAATCATCCAAATCATTTGTAAATTTCTGTAATTGTTTGTAATTGATTCTTAATTGTGTTTATTATGTTGATTTCACCTGTTTTCAATAAAAACATAATTACAAAAAAAAAAAAAAGAATGAAAACCAAATTTTAACTGCAATGAAAACTTACGTTTTATGACCGGATTTATTTGCAAATATTGAATAATATTGCAGTAGACATATTTTACTTCATTTGGTAACATGCAGTTAGGTCTTGAACCATCAAATAATCATTACTAGAAGTGGACGAGGGGCGAAATCAGCCAATATTTCGCCAAGGGAAACTTTGTATGACATTCCATTTTCATGCAATATCATTTCTTAATTAAACAGGTCTCTTGTATGACCACTTTTATATTTCTTGACCATAAGGAGAGGTGACTTGATACATGTATATTGATATATGACATCCTGTATATACTTAAGTTCCAAAGAATGAACTGTGTAGGCCTACGAGCCTACGCGTTAACTTATTTTAGCCACCATATGATTCTTATTTTCAGATATAATTTCGAAACCTAACTTAGGGGGTGTTGCTCAAAATCAACTGCACATCAACTGCAACTTTGAAGATTCTAACGCGCATTTTCATTCGCGCACGGTATGCGCATGCGCACGTGAAACAATGATTTTGATTGGCACTTTCCGATCAACTGCAACTTACAATCAATTGCAACTTTTGAGCAACACCCCCTTAGCGGTTAAGNATATAGATAATAATAACTCATATTGTAGTCCTGTACAATTTCTCAATCATGATGTTCTGAATGTTAAAGGTGGTTTCCACTCTCATTATCACTCACAATGTCCCTGGTTTACTGAATGGATGCTGAATATCACCGTGGTGTAGTGGTTCTGACTCGCGCCTTTCAACCAGACTCGGTTCGAATCCCACCCGTGGCGTTAATTTCCTTCAGCAAGAAATCCATCCACATTGTGCTGCACTCATTCCAGATGAGATGGTAGGGATTCATTTCTTGAAAAAGCTTATGCGCAGCTTAGCTGCACTGCTAAAACCAGGGTAATAATACTGCAGTTGAAGAGCGCATAGGGACTTCTCATGAAGAGATGATAAGCACTATATAATAGCCGTTCATTATTCCACTCAGTGTCTCTGGTCACCTGTTAAGCACAGACATGTATGAGCTAAGAGTCTACAATTCTTCAAAAGTTATCACTCCTGTTTCTTGATGAAATTATAGAGATGATAGGTTCATATTGTCTGTTAAAGTTGTTCACTCATGGTGTCTTCAATGAACTGATAAGCTGTTGACCATGCTTCCTGGACTTCACTGCTAAAGACTGACTTGCCCAAACCTTGCTTTAGAGCAAACATGAGTGCGCTCTTGGCCGCCTATCAATGGATTAGGATAAAAAAGAAAAATCAACGATTTGTCAAAACTTTTCATTTTGTAATCCAGTTTGAAATATAGATCATTAACTGTTACATGATCAGGAACAAGAATTTAAATGAGGCTTTTTAGAAGTGTAAATTATGCATTTCTGGAGATTCCGTTTAATTGTCTTAGTAATGAATTTGGATTATTTCAGAAGTCAATTCTGTCCATAGAGATGAATATTTATCAAGGTCGTTTGGATGTTATTTATATTTGTATATTGAGAGAGAGCTAAAGCTAATTGGCAGACAGAATTTTGACACAATTCCTAGCCATGTAAAATAAACAATGGGGTATGATAAACGATGCTTAAAACCATGACCATTGCCACAAATTTCGTTTGAAAATGATAACATCAGAAGAATCCATGATGCTGATTAACTGTCTAGACCGTTACAATACAATAGAATATACCATTGATGGCGCAGCTACTATTAACAGCAATTTTTTCACTATGGAACCCAAAACTCTAGAACAGTTCATTTAGATAAAGTTTTATACCTGGAAATGTTCTTTGCCGACTCCATAGCCCACGTGCCGAGCTGCTAGCTGATGTAGCATTGGAACCAAGAACTCTGGCTGTTCAAGGCCACCAACCACTTGACCCAGTGTATTCATGAACCTCTCCCCGTGACTGATCACCTCGTTCTCATGTAATAACTTCTTGTATGTCTGCTTCTTCTTCCCGAATGGAAACAGTTTTCCGACCTTAGGGTTGTCGCTCACCAATCTTAAAATGCAACACAAGCGGTAAAAAGAACAGAATGGTTTGGTTAAAATTGAAATCACATGATTGATTTTTTGTTTAATAAAAAAGAGAAGGTCAACCCTGCTCATTTCATTGAACTGTTGGTGGAATAAAAACTTGATTTAGGTACGCCGTTAGAGAATTTTTCTTTTATTTTTGTAAGACCTACTTGTCTTGCCAATTTCTTCCAGGTACCGATCGACAGCAGTCTGACTCTAACAACGACCTTAGGGCATTACTCGGTCGGCTCTCAAGGTTTATCGCGATTTAAAGTTATCGGTAGCATGTCCACATTTCCCTTGAATCAAGTGTGTTTACAAGAAAATTCCTGTCTGTCGTCATTTCTGGGCTAACCTAAATCGAGCGGTAGCTGTCGGTTTACCGTCTGGTTGCCGGATTGGTCGATCATTTGGTAGTTGATTCATAATCACTCGAGGTTTGAGCGATCCCTCCTAGAATTCACATATCTCTTCCCATCATGAACGAAACTGAATGCCTATACTATAGAAGGCAGCCGCTCGGTAACTGGACAATATCGGAAGCGAACATAATTATACCTGTTGGCTGTCAAGGATGTTTTGGATGTTGTGACCACATGTTCGACGTCTACAAAAAACATTGTGCCATGCTCAAATTCTTTCGGTGGCCATTGTACGATACCAAACCCGTCAGCCAAAGTTTTGCATCAGCACAAACTCCTCAACAGGACTAATGCAACCATGTGCAAGTTGCAGTTGATCGTCACTGGTATTAAGCGAAAGATACTTTCCCGGATCATCGCTCCGTTAGGAACGTCTTACAACGTAAATCAGGAAAAAATAATTTTACTTGCAACTTGCAACTGATCAAAACTTCCAGTTTTAAATAACTTACTTTGCAAACATAACTGTCCCGTGTTTATCAGGAGCCGATGATATCAGCTCCCATGTGCTTCTGACCAGCTCTCTTTGTTTACTCGTCATCACCTCCGTCCCCGTCGTCCACTTCCCTTCCGGTAGGTGTTTGGACATGGTATCGACTACCAAATGGAAGAGAGCATCCCATGCCTGGCGGACATCGTCCGAGAAAGCATCACGGAGCCCTTCTTTGAGAGCAAACACAAGTGCTTCTCCTGCAACCTAGTGTAGAAAGATAACCATGTCGACATTAATAGTGAATGGGAGCTAAAACGTTTGAATTTGCCGTATATCTACAAGAACAAATTTTATCTTAAGAATTAATTGCGACATTTTTTTAGGGGGACAAGGTCAACAACAGATCCACCAAAAATGTGTCATGCACATATTCCATATTCCATCGTATACCACGAGAATGACTAAAGGTGACGAAAACATGGATAGCATGGACGAAAGACGGTAAAATGTGACGAAAGTATGGTTAGAATAAACAAGCAAGGTAAACTATTCTTATAAATGTAATTTGTGATTATTAGAAAATGTTAAGTACCGGTAGATGTTGCCTGGTTATACCGTATCCGCCGTGCCTCTTGCCAAGATCTTCAAGCATCGGGATGAGGACTTCATGATTCTCCAGATGACCGATGGAACTACCGATTGTCCCCATGAACTGGCGGGCATGTTTCTTCACATCTGCGTCTTGGAGGAGTTGATCGTACTTGAGACCTTTGCCACCGAACGGAAACAGCGATCCGACCAGAGGGTAATCTGTGGCTAATCTGTGATTCGGAGACGGAGAGAAAGAGGGGAAGATAAAGAGAAATGTTGTGAATGTCTTTGACCAACCTTTAAAATCGGCATACTAAAGACTGAAATAGAAATGTTTGGGAAATATCCTTAGCATAAATCTCGTGACGGAGAAGGAAGTCATCTTCTTTGGATAAGTCTACACTGAATCTTTTTTAATGGATCTATTCTAGCCGATGCTTTGATCTGAGTTAGTCGTTCTTGGTGAAAAACTTCAAAAAAGTAAATCCCACGAAATTTAATGGGTTGTTAATAATGAATATCCGGCCATGCTAATTCAGTTGAATTCTATTATATACGTGACATTCGGAATATAGACATTATATTTCATGACTTTTCGCGATGGATCAAAACGGTAAACAATGTCGTAGAAAAAATCAGAGCTAGTAACTGCCTTACTTGGCAAACATTACAGTCCCATGGTGTTCAGGATCCTGTCCTACAACTTTCCACGTTCTCTGAAGCACTTCCTTCTGAGCCGACGATATGGGACCCTCAGGTAATACTTCTGACATCGTCTCTGTGATCAATTCGAATACCATTGTCCATGCTTCTTTCAGTTCTTCCGTGAATGACGCTCCAAGTCCCTCTTTAATTGCGTATAATAACGCTTGGCCGACAGCCTGCAAAAGATGAAAACTTGATCTTGTTTACTGCAGTCCCAAGGATCATCATAAGAATAAAGTAAAAAGACAACTGGTACCTAAAGCCTACTCAACTAACAAGAACAATGTGTACAGCCCTTTCAAAAAATATTTTCCAGAAAGCATTTATTTTCAATCAATAATACAATTATAAGGTATTTCATCTGGATACATACGGAAATGACGAAGATTTTCGCTGTGACAGTCGTGTTCTTTTTAATTGATCGTCAATAATAATTATAATCATTTGTACAGAACAATGATGATAGGCCTTGTTTAATGTTTATAAATGAATATACATCTGCATCGTTTTTACATCCCAATGCAGCTCTTCTCTACTCATTTCGTTTTAAATTTCGATAAACCCATCACATCCCATTATAACGAACAGATTGAAAACGAACCTCAAAATGCATCTTGGTGACGTGATATTCTATATGCCTGAGTCCTAGGTCTTTCAAGACAGGTACAAGGACATCCAGTTCATTGAGGACTTCGACAGCTTGACCAACAGTGACCATCACCCGTGATCCATGACTTCGGACTGTTGAGTTAGAAAGCAGCTGACCATAGCTCAGATTCTTATTTCCAAATGGAAACAATCGACCGACAATGGGATTTTGTGTTGTTAATCTGGGGATGAATAATTAGAGGGGCATATAATTATACATGAATGGAATAATTTATGTGCAAATTTGTGTTCATCTTTGACACACCTGAAATGGGTTAGTCATAGTCAGCATAAGAAATGAAAATGAATAAGATCCGATCCAAATTTCCCGCAAGTTCATCAAGATTCTATATTAAACCATTCGCTCCTTGGAAATTTTGAAATCCATCTTCGTATGGCGAGAAGCTAACAAAGTCTGAAAAATAAGCAAACGTCACCCTAAACGATGCAATTATTTGTCGCAATCATCATTCTAATAGGTCTCTTAGAATTCTTATAATTTCTTCTGGTTACTTCAATATTTCATTTTTTTTATATCGCTAAAGCCTCGGAGCCGCCAAATTAAATATTTGGATGCATTCGTGACAATTTACCTTGCAAACATGACGGCTCCATGTTTTTCGTGATCCTTTGCTAATACCTTCCAGGACTCTTGCACCAGTCTTATCGTCTTTTCAGTCAGCCTAGGACTATCGTCATCAGGTAGGAGTTTGGACATGGTGTCTGTGACTAAGGCAAATACAGCTCCCCATGCATCTCCGACTTCTG
>BQKZ01000084.1:13514-49029 GCA_036244855.1 Temnopleurus reevesii
ATGATAGAATGCCCGGATACAGAAAGGCAACTAGTTCGCCAGATCAATCCGAAGATTGTGTGAGGCAATGCATTACTTACACATATAACTGTTTTCCATAATCCAGTTAAGATAATACACCCTTCGAACAATGTTTTGACTTTAAAACACTAACGAGAGAGGATATGGGAGATTTTTCCATTGATTATTAATTCTACCACTTAACCAATAATTAATTAAACAACAAGAACTGTTCCAATATTCCCATGATCGTAAAAGATGCAAAAATGCTATAATTATTGGCAGATCGCACCCCCAAATCGAAATCGTAGTGCATATGAAATTACGAGAACTCGCCCATGCGCAGTACACATATATTTGCACACGGCTTCTTTTTGCATTACATACATGTAGCGCCGTATAAAAAACCTGGCTCGCTACAATATATATATATAAACATATATATATATATATATATATAAACATATATATATATATATATATATATATATATTCATTCGAGGTCTCATAATTGAAAACTTACAGAGAAAATGTATAGGCCTATTACCTCAACACACACATTTACATACACATAACACAAAAATATGCATGCAAAAATACACACACACATACACATCATGACCTTTACCCCCCACCTTACAGCCATTCCCAGACTCAGACACCTTACCCAATCGATCATGTTCACTTTGAGCAGAAGGGACAAAGTTCTGGAACAAAACAAACAGCCTCCATTCAAGCATTTATACAATGGCTACATAGACACCAACAAATGTCCATCCCTCTTTATTCTATGTGAAAATGTTGAACAAGTGTTGCCCCTGGGACTTTCATTTGTGATCATGAAGCTATTGTGCATGCTTGAATGAAGTTGTTTTCTTTGTCCCAGTCATTTGTTCCTTATGCTTACAGTCATTGCACAAATAAACTCAGCAGACCAAACAGAAGCTATATATAAGTTCTCAAATGAACAAAATTCAAAGGTCATTTTCTTTCTGACAAGTTTAATTTGCAATGATAGAGAGATAGGGTTTCGTTCCCAGCGTATTCCAAATTAACCACATAGTCAGAGTCGTAGAGCAAAACAAAATCATAATATATTTCATTGTTATATTATTTTCATAATCATAATCCACTTTGATCTATCAGTGCACTTATAGAGAAAATTCAATAAATCACCTTTGTTTTTTCATTACTCGTAAGTAAAATTCAAATTAAAAACATGATTCTTGAATCATTCATATGATTTCTTATCAAATAATTCACATCATAGCCAAGTATAGAAAGGAATATAATTCATTACAATAATTTTTGTCATTTCTAAATTCAATGAAAATTATTAACTTATTTTACTGATGTATAATATATTCAATCATTAATTGAGCTAAACAAATGGCAACATTCCAATTGTTAATTAATTTTAATTGATTGAACATTGAGTTAGAAATTTCATTATCTTTAAAACATTAATATATTACATTAAGAAAGAAAAGTAATTCAAAAGTGTAATTATCATGGAGTTCTTATCCTCGTCACTTTATGGAAGGTGGTTTCTACGTAAAAACTTATATCAACAATCATAGTATAATTCAAACACAAATGAAATGAAACTTTAAAAAAGAAAATGCTAAATCTACTGATAAAACTTATTCCACACACCAATTACAATACCAACAAACTAAAAACTAATCAAAATAAAAGAGGTTTTTTTCACCAAAAATCAGAATTCCCAAAGGAATTAAAATCATACAAAGTTTGCATTCATTTAAATGTCTTTCCATCAAATTGATACATTAAACAAACAGGTGGGTCACTTGCAGTATATATTATCAAACATTTACAAACCAAATCACTTTGAAATTGTGTGACAGTATACTCAATTGGAGTATGTGATGGAAACAAATAATTTCTTCTATTTTGGAAATAGCATTCAAGGTTCCGAATATTTGGGAACAAAATTTCGCTAATTTTTCTTTGATGAAGTTTCAAAATTCTAAGATTACTTTGTCAAAAAAGTTGACCAATTTCAACATGATTTACTGCATTCTTAATCATTAAATTAATATTGTGACAAAGTCCCTGATTTGGGGGATTTTCTATGAAATTCCCAGACTTTTCCTGGACTAGAAAAGTGAAATTAATTTTCCAGGTTTTCCAGGTAGAGTGGGAATGCTGGCATTCATAATACATCACATTATTGTTTCAATAATACAAAGAAAAATTTCACCAAATCATATAAATAAATATACATCTATTGACACTGTGAAAAAGAAAAAAACTAAGAAATTTGACAATATAAACGACTTCCCATTACTAGGCAAACAGTGGCTCGAGCATACAAAAGAGAATTAATTCCAAGTCATTCTGCAACGACAGTGGCCCGTATTCCGACAGCGAGGTTTAACTTAACCGTGGACTAAGTAATTGTTACTTAGACCCGGGCTATTCAAAAGTTAAACCAAGAGTCTAAATAACAATGACTTAGGGGGTGTTGCTCAAAGGTTGCAATCGATCGTAAGTTGCAGTTGATCGGTAGGCGCCAATCAAAATCATTGTTTCATGCGCGTCTTGTTAAATGCGCACACCATGCGCGAATGAAAATGCGCGTTACAATTTGCAAAGTTGCACTTGATTTGCAGTTGATTTTGAGCAACACCCCCTTAGACCTGGGTTAAGTAAAACCTCGCCATCGGAATACGGGCCTGTAACTGTAAGCAGAAGGGGCAGAAGGAACAAAGTAAGCAAACTACCATTAAAGCATTCTTATTGACTACAATAGATGCACTTGAAATATGTGTAAATGTCCTTCCCTGTTATTTTACTGAGAAATGTTGAATGAACATGTTTTACACCTGTTCAGCAAATACACAGGAAAGATACTTTACCATCCATACAGCTACTGTGAAGGATTTAATGCAGTTGTTTACCTTGTCTCATACCTTTGCCCATTCTGGTCACAGTGGGTAAGACAAGAATTGTTCCCATTTACTTAAAGGGGAACTTCACCTAGACATTGATGTGCGCTCAGTGGATGAAGAAAAATACATGTACGATGGTCAATCTGTGAAAATGTCAGCAAAATCCGACAATCCATTCAAAAGTTATGAATTTTCAAAGTTTTTATTTACATCCATCATGTGCTCCTCAAATTTATTTATTTATTCTATTTATTTATTTATTGGCTATGTACAGGCACAAAATGGCTGCCAACATGGCGAACTTTCCATTCACTTTGCACACAGAATTTCATATTTTCTTCTTTCCCTAGAAAAGTAGACGAAATTGTACTTTTCTCTGTTAGAATGATATGGACAATTTGATTCTGCATGCATTACGGAATTAATTTTGTTGATTTACTGTCTACTTTTCTAGAAAAAGAAGAAAAGGTGAAATTTTGTGCCTGTACGTTGCCAATTTAAGGAGCCCATGAAGGGTTTAAATCAAAACTTTGAAAATTCATAACTTTTGAATGGATTGTTGGATTTTGCTCAAATTTTCACAGTTTGATCATTGTATTTTTCTTCATCCACTAAGAGTCCATCAACGTCTGGGTGAAGTTCCCCTTTTATAACAGGAAAATAACTTTCCCTTCTTTGTGATACCAACTGTGAAGGCTTGAATAAGGATTCGTGTCCTTTGTCTAATTTCTTTGTCCCTCTATTTCATAGTGAAATATGTTTGTGTATTTTCACTTTCAAAATGCACAATCACAATAAAAACTAATCTCAACAATAAATAAGAAGGAAGTTGTCATAACCCAATAACCCATTTCAATAAAATCACAAAGGTCCAGATATATACATATAATTCACAATTCAATCTATTTCACTTGATCATGAGTCTATAGAACGCTATACATACATGTAGATAAAACTCAAATTTGAAAACACATAATCTCTCTCCGAGATGACAACTTTCTAGAAAATGCATCACGATAAACATCAGAATGTGAATCACCCAACAGATAAAACATATAGTTTCTTATGAAAGAAAGCATGATAATAATACCAATATACTTTATCTGGTAAAATCAAGATTTTTATCCTTGTGCAAAATCTGGAACTTCAAAGGTTGGCTACTCTGCTAAAAAAATGGTACAAACAAATCTACACTCACTAATTAGTTGTTTCAATAAAATTGATTTGATCGAATAATCAACAAACAGGAACACTTAGGGGGTGTTGCTCAAAAGTTGCAATTGATTGCAAGTTGCAGTTGATCGAAACGCGCCAATCAAAATCATTGTTTCACGCGCGTCTTGTTAAATGTGCATACTATGCCCGAATGAAAATACGCGTTACAATTTGCAAAGTTGCAGTTGATTTGCAGTTGATTTTGAACAACACCCCCTTAGTGTAAAGTAACATATCATTTACAATTATGTTAGATATTCTAGTACATTTACATGTATATTCCACATGATGATCAAATCAAAGCTTTTGTGTTTTTCTCATTCTAATTTTGACATCATGCATATTCCGGAACGGTTGGCATCTCTGTATCATATTGGCACCTAGTAATATAATAAAGGTTCACACAAATATGAAAAAATATGCTGGTTCAGTTCGAACCATTTGAAACCCAATCAAATGTCACCAATATAATCACACATAAACAATAAATTCTAAACCAATTCTGCCATTGAATACAATCAATCCTAACAATTTGTTTGAAAGAAAGAAACAAATACATTAATATCACTACATAGTCCAAGAAATCCTCACATTAATTCTTATCAAATCAACATTATATGAATAATGCATTGTCTACCGTGCACTATACTGGATTATGTGGATGTACACCTACATGAACATGTACACAAGGGATGATTTGGTTATAATGCACGGCTGTGTACTATAATATGTATGCCCACGCCACAACAGAAACGTACACGCATATGCAGGCTTATTTTCATTGTGACATATAAAATTCATACTTGTAATATACACACCGGATAATTTATTAATTTGTCATGCACATAGCCCAGTATAGTGCATGGTACTCCGTGCATTATTTATATAATTACATAATAATGATACAATTAGCCCAAATGTAAATGTACATCATGGAAGCCTACATATAGGTTCATATGTATATTGACTATTCACATGTTGTACTAACTAAATATAAGATACATATACATGGAATGACAAAAGTAAAAACATATCGGTGAGGCAAATTAATTTGGATAACAATAAATTATGTCAAGCATTCATGGATAAAATACATGTACTGAATCAAATAGCTGGATTTTAAAACAAAATTGCAATGAAAAATCAATGTCTGATACAAGTATACTGAAGTCAGGAGCGCAATAAGAGAGATAGTTGGTTTTGAACACAATATTTATGCAAATAAAATGGTACATGTACCATACATGTACTCATCAAAAGAATGAGAAAAAAAAAATGTTAACAAATATGTGGTACATGTAGCTGTTAATTCAAGTCAAAGTAACCTGAAAATAAATTGCTCAATGACTTGCAATCCACATTCCTTCCGGTGAAATACGATTCATATATTTTGTTGTTATGCAATGCAATAGGCGGGTTTATTAATAGATGCAAATTTTATGCATACCTTTAACACAAAGGTTGTTCTTGACAACCCTAAAGCTTGGCCGAGGCTTGCCCGACATAGCAACAAGTAGTGTATGCAAACTGGATTACAATTATTGTAGTCTTATTGTTATCCAACGGCCTATGGAATACAGCATAACTACGTTAAACGCACATAAATTTGAATATATAAGTAAACCTGCTTAGTGACAAAGAAGCATTTAAGGTTTTTGTATTGCATGTTAACAAACACACTGCAATCATTTTTGCATGTGAGTGATTCTGGTTATCAAAGGCCAATTATCTTTGTTGAAAAAATATATTTTCAAGTGGAAATCGCTGAGCAAATTGAAGTTTCACAGATAATTTTACAGTAAATTACAGGAACAAAAAATGGCCTAACATTTCTTGGGCATAACTAGTACAAACGCAGAATTTTGCATGATAAATTTCTCAGAAACAAGGATTCATACCATTTGAAGAGAACAAGGTAAAGATCAGTTTGGGACTGGAAGTTTCTACTTATTTAGTAATGATTCTGCTGGTATTTTTGTTTTTCAAAGGAAGCTCAAAAGGATATCATATTTACAAATTGTAATAATGTCACGAGAAGTTAAGAATGTAAATCAGCCCCTTTCACTTTCTGTATCTATCCATTTCCTTCATCCGCTATGAATGATAAAAATGTTCACAAACTGTAGGTAGGTCGAGGGGTAGATTGTTTTTAAATATGTAGAAGAGTACCAGATGACTATTTTCTGAGATTTAACATAGCCAATGAACAATGGTAATTTAGTTTACATACATGTCTGACCACCCAAAAGTTGGCTTTCCAACATGAAATCCTATTCTGAGAAGAAGGAAACATGATCTCCTACTAATTTCTTTCTCAATATTCATTAATTTCTAATTTCTTTTAAGTTTTGAGCTGATGATTACTTTGTGTTTGACATCGACAATTTGTTAACTCATTTTTATCTATATTGAAAATGTGTATTTATGAAAAACAAGAAAGAAAACAATTGAATCTTGGGTCTTGAGATTATTAAATATGATTAAAGATGACTAAAAATGATTGAAGACTGTCAATCATACACAGATTCATAATGAGCTACCTAATGAACATCAAAGTCATATACAAATGCAAATCTCATCCATTTCGTTAAAAAAAACCCTTATAAGTAAATTTCCTGTTTAATGATCAATTTTAACATGCAAAAAAAAACAAACTATCATGATACATTATCTATAGAAACTAAAACTGCAGAAATCTAAAGAATACTGGTAGGCATAAATCATGAAACAATACAGCTGGTTGCCACTCCTAAACGCCCATATGAGCTACTCTAAACGCAATATCAAGAATTCATAATATCTGGAAATTGGGTCTTCACAGAATCACATCAAAAACTAATAAAAAACGTCAAAATCCAAGAATGAATAATACCAACTTGGATTTTGTCCTGTGCAATGATTATAGTGAAGTAATTGCACAAATTAACACAAAATTCAAGATTTTATTTCAAATTAACAGTTAAATGCTGGCAGTTTCTATGTACACACATATATTGTATGTGTACATGTACCTATATGACTGCAAGATTACAAAAATATGTGTAAGTCATAATATAATATACTTTTAAATTTGTGTCAGTAATTTGAAACTGAGACACACAAGACAATCAACGTACAATATTTGGTAATTAATCAATAATTGTAAAGATGAAATGCTGAAAATTCTTTGTCTAAATACAATGCTGTAACAGTGAAAAAATGTTCAGTCCAACTTATATGAAAATATACCTGTGTATTTCTAACTTCTTCCATGATGATTTAAAAATAATCCACCAACAAATGAAGGGAAGCATTCCACATGCCCAGCTCTCGTTAATTACATAATTACCCAAACCTGAAGCCATAAAAATGCATGAGCGAAAACTATTAAGATAAGGGAGATAAGATAAAATTGCCCTTGCATAATTGTGTGTACACAGTGACCATTGCTTGTTGACACGAAAATGCATTGTGTTGGCCCTAGCGCAGTATACATGCAAATGTACAATAGGCCATCACATCAACACCGAAACTCTACAAAAACCATCTTACCATATTGTCATGGTATTGCCTATTGTGTAATCATGGATTTATGAGCTTATATACCCATGGAGTGATCCATCACTGATTTTATTTTGCCCCATTCACTCAAAATCTAACAATAAATTCTAAAGCCATCAGATGATGGGGAGTGCAATAGATTATGGAGATATTAAATTATACACATTTGTTGGACAAGTACCTTGAAATGAAATACTGCAATGATTTTAGAGCACATGGAGAGTTCTGTCAGAGGTACATTGTATTTAGCACTAGAGTCAAACCTGTCTATAGTGGCCATCAAAGGGAACTTACAGAAAAATGGCAACTGTTGACAGGTGACCACTGTAGACAGGTTCTAGAACACACATTTCATCTTGAGGGAACCCATTAAGGTGGCCGCTATAGACAGGCGGTCGTGAATACACGTTTGACTGTAATTCAAGTAAAGAACTGAAGGAAGAATTGCACACAATATTGCCCCTAGCGCTCTACAACATTATTCCTATCGTCATGTATACTATACGAGTCTAGGCCGAAATAAAATTCCTTTTGAACAATTTCTCCAATGGTTGAAAAACTATTAATTGTTCTAAAGTCTGAAGATACTATCTTATTTTCGGTAGGAATTCAGTATAAGATGCTGTGGATATCTCGTAAACTTTATTTCATTTTGGTGGCAGCAGTGGGATATATGTTTGAATGTATAAACAAATGTAAAGAACTGAAGAAAGAATCAAACACAATATTGGCCTTCTAGCATTCTACAACATTATTCCTGTCGTCATATACATATATTCTTGGCCTGAATAAAATTCCTAATTTGAACAATTTCTCCTACAACGGTTGGAATACCAATAAATGTTCTCGAGTCTGAAGATACTCAATACCTTTATTTGACTCAGTTTACTTATCAATATCCATATGAAACTTTATTTCTTAATTCATGATAAATTGAGTTGTTCATGATTAGGTGGAAATTAATGCAAGTGTTAGCACATGATTGTGAAATTGCTACAGGAACTCAACTTCAGAAAATATGTACATGATTGCATACATAATTACATACACATACATGTATATTCTATCATATATTAAACTTAGAGTGCATCTGAGGCCCAAAATAATAATTTGCTCGTCAGTAATATACACAAGACCAACTCCCCTAAACATGCTATGGCATTAAGAGCATGTTTAGTTTTTTTAATGTACCTAAGTGATACACAAATTACATATTTTTTTAAATCTCAGATACTGTTTAAGCCTATAATGTATATATAGTACTGATCAAAAAGCACAATACTCCAGGCATGACAAAAATGTCCATGATTGCAGTGTTCATTGTACTTTGTACCAACAAATATTAGGGTCTCCGGCAAAATTCCATATTTTATACATTTGAAGATTGACCCACGCTGTACAAAATGTATGTCCACTCTGCAATGAGTACGAGATTCTCAACTAAACCAAAAACCCAAGTTTAGAAGCCGCGATTCAACAGATTCTCAGTTACATGTACGATTCAATTACTGCACATTCAGAGGTGTAAACAAGTACATGCGCAATAAAGCTTAGAAGCAGATTCAACAGATTCTCCGTACAATTGAGGTCTCTGTGATGTCCGCTTCGTTTAGGGACAGTTAATCAGGCTTAACAGGCCCCAACTGAATAAGTCCGTGTTGAGCCGTTTTGAATTGGTGCTGCCATGCGACTGGGGCTTAAAGAAATGACCGCAACAATATAATCGCATAAAGGGCCATACATGTAAATGTACATTAGAAATCTGCCCTAAATTTAGAACATCATTGATAACGATAGTTGAAGCGCTCAGTTTGTAATCTGCGGATTACACAAACCAAATCTACTTGAAGCAAAGGTACAGTGTATTTCAATTGTACGCCCAGTAGCCAACTTCGTAATGTACCATTATTACAAGTTTCTAATTGAGCGGTTGAATGATGTAACTGATATTACTCAAGTGGAAAAATCAAGATATATGAGACCGTTTATCTTGTAACATTAGGCATCTTTAACATATGCTGGTAGACAATTCATAAAAGTATAGGGAAAATTAAATGGTACAATAAAGGTAAAATTAATTAGATGTTATTAATCTTGAGTACAAGGGTATTAAAATGTTATGTATTACAACACGTTTTCTACAGCGAGGCAAATCTTTCTAGTGGGCACATTTTACATGTACAGCAGAAATGGAAAACTAAAAGACATCACCAAAAATTTCAATGGCCAGAGAAAAGCATGCTTTCGATTTTGAGGGATGGAGGCTTGCGAATGGTAGAAAACGAGTGCACTACTAATGTGCGCAGTTCATCAGTTGAATGCGTGGACACATTGTTACTGTTAGTGTTACAATGTCTTCTCTCATTGGGCAATATGAAGATTTACTATTAGATCTATGCAAATTCTACACGTCTTCTGTTAAAAAAGGTTGTTCTTGACATCTCGAAAGCTTGTCCGAGGCTTGCCTGACTTAGTAACAAGTAATGTATGCAAAGTGGATTCCAAGTATTGTGGTCTTATTGTTACTAACAAATTGAAGAAATACCACATACATGTAGAGCTCTACATTCGTAAGAAATGTGCATACATGTAAATATGAATGTATCAGTAAACTGTTCAATAGGGTTCATCTGTTTGGTCATACCAAAATGTAATAATTATGCTTATAGAAAATTAAGAAAACACATTAGATCCACAGTTGGTGCATTTAGAAAGAATTAATCTTACACACCCCAATAAATAATTCTGCTTAATTCTTTAAGCTGTATGATATTCACCTTTCAGTCTAAAAAGCCATTAATTAATCAAATTGTCAGTGACTGATCATTGAGGTGTCGTTTGTTCTTCCAAATGTGGTATGGCACTCGACTCCGACAAAATTGTACAAATTAACCTTTGGACATGTACGTAAATGTATGATCCATTAGAGGTGCATACGTGTGCAATAACACATCAACACATTTTCCTTTGCACATATACTAGCGTACCTATATTCTCAATGTATTTCATATCACATGATTACATATGTACATGCTTTTAATGATCTGCGATACAAAGTCATACACCACTATTTAGGTACAGTTAAACCTGTCTATAAAGACCACCTAAGGGAGACTGAAAAGGCAGTCTTTATCAGCAGGTGGTCTCTACAAACAGGTTCGTTTACATGTCATTTGCTTTCTATGAAGTCAAGAAAGATGGTCTTTATATATGCAGGTGGTCGGTAGAGCAGGTTTGACTGTACGAATATAATTCTTACGCTTGAGAAATGATCATCCTGCTTGATCAATCGGTTTGAAATAGAAAATACGCTGAAATTTTCACTAATTTCATGACCATGAGTTAGCTAAAATTTTCACTTAGCATATATTGCCCATTGCCTTGTGTACAATAATCTTTCAAACACAAGATAACCCTGCTAATATGTAAACATATCTACATTTGTGAATTTGCTAAATTTTTTGTACGCTAAAATATTGACTTTTACAGTACACCTTGGATGTAAAAAATGGGAGTTATGAGTTTTTTTTATAAGTCTCTACTCCATGTTCATGCAGATGAGTAAAATGAGATGATTTCTTTTTTCTTTTTAGTTCCTTTTTTTACAGACTGCACGGCAGTAAGTATGAGGAAATCTACATTATCAGTCCAATATGGTTATGTGTTTTTTAATAAGACGTTCCTTTTGTTCATCCTGCCCATAAGATAACATGACAATGTTTAATGTAATACACCAATAAAGACTTGTCATGCATACAAAGAATTCAATTTCACGCCCTGTGCCAAAATATGGTTTTAACTACTGAATCAGTTACATGTACACAATTCAGCAATGGAAATGAATGTCGATGGCACTAATAAGCAATGGAAGTTATGAAATAAAAATGGACTCTTTATAATCTATAGGGCAATTCCACATAAGAATCAACAAATACTTTCATAAACTCCCTCTAATTTTCCTCTGAGGCAGTATGTTGTGGATAATTTGCTTGGAATCTATTAAGTATATAGATTGAAAATCTCACTTCAGAGATATACTAGATATAATTTTTCAAATTCTATGGATTGTCTAATGACCAAAACTGGTAATGCGCTATAAAAGAACTGAATATTATTATTATTATTATTATTATTCTCTGATGTAATTCTGTTACCAAAATTCTTCATACCTTCTTAATGACATGTTTCTAAGTTCCAAAGGTTTAAACATCTTCATAAACATGTATAAATACATGGAAACATTTCAAGAATGATAGTTTTTCTTCCAGAGTGAAACTGCAGCCCTTGCTTTTATATGCACCTCATGTGGAACAAATAAAACAAAATGGATTATAATTAATATAACTTCTCTCCTTTCAATTTACAATAATATTGCAAGAGCCTCTCAACAGAAATCATTTGCACAAGACGATTGAAATTCATAAAAACTGCAAAACAACCAAATGAGCAACCATACACAAGTACTATTAGTGTTATACAATATTTTTCTTGAAGCATATAATTTAAGTTGAAAGTACTGAGCACAATAATTAACTCCATATATCTGCGAATACACATGTACATGTTCGGCCTGCCAACACAAGATGAACGTAAAAATGCTGTTGCTTTTGACGATGTTTCCAGCTTTGAAACGTGGTATATTTCGGAGAATACATCTAGTCAGAATCGCTTCCTGCGAGTAAATGGTTTGAAGACTCCTTGTTGTTACCGAGTAGTTTGACCTCTAGTTCCTCAGGACCGTTACTCATCTGGGCGTAACGAACAGACGAAAACCCGCAGATCTTAAGCACGAGTTTCGTGACGCCGTAAACGAAGAAGAGCAGGAGCATGTCGACGAGAATGTGCCACGTGAACATCACCGTTGTAAACATCACGTTGAGATGGTCTTCTGGGTCCCACGGCTCGCCTGACGGAGGGATGTAAAGAACGATTCCAACGTGCCAGAACCAAGTCCCCTGCACCAACGTGAAAACGATACGGATGAGCGTCAGCAAGTTGTCCTGTGGGCGCCAAACTTCTCCCGCCGTCGCCAAGAAGCACGTGAAGATGGCCACCACAAGCATCGAATGGAGCTGCACGTCCAGATCACTTCGGCCATGGGTGTGGAAATAAAACAGGAACGCCTCCACGGCATACGCCAGAGCGCCAAACACCTTCTCGAATTTCACCGCAGACGGCATGCAACTCTTTCCCAGAACCATGACGGCACCGTAAAGCGCAAAATACGTGTACATCGTAACATGCTGCCATTCGACTTGATGTTTCCAATGACCCTCGCTGTCGATAAGAGTCCATTTTGGATGGGGATACATCATTTCCCCTATGAAACCCACGACGCCACCAAACACTATCAACGCACCTTCTATAGGGACGCGATTTATGCAGTACATAAGCCGAGACCGCGGGCGCTGTCGGCCGTTATCGAGGACCACCTTCGTATACACATACTGCATCGTCCACCAGATGGAGACGATGATGAAAAAAGCTCCCGGTAACGCATGTCCAATAAAAGTACCCATCTTCAGTCTTTTCCTCTACCTTAATAAGATGGATTTCGTAAATAAACTATGGCACAAGATGAACAGAACGAAGCGTTTTACGTTTTCATTTACACCAGCGCAGACGACTGTAATTTAGTGTAATATCCCGAGCTCTCTTACTGGCGCCCCGTTATGCGAATACCACAGATATGTATTGAGAGAGAGGAGCTGAATGAGTATTGTATACCATTCGCTAAATGCATCTACACCCATTGAAGGCACCCAACCGCAAATTCTTGTTCATTCATCCTTTCGAGGCGCGGGGATTTATCATTTGTCATACGGTTATCATTCAACCCATCCCTCATTACATGTTTTATTGTGTCCATTCTATAATATTTGACTTGCGTGATTAGGGTCCTGTAACATAAACGATGCAATTATACTTACGATAAATATATAAGTATGTGGCAAAACTTGTGTTACAGGCTCAAGTTCATAAAAGAAACCATCAGATAAACACTTCAGTTACATAAAACTCTTTTTAATTTGTGAAACAAGGTCAAGATTCTTATACGTTTAAGAGTTTGGTAGTCATGGTTTCCTTCTCATTATGAAAATGAAAGATAACATTGAGGGTTTAAAAAAAACTCGGATATAAACACTTCAGTTACAAAAATCACTTTTTAATTTGTCAATTAACAAAGACACAAACTCTTGAACGTGGGTTTGGTTTAAAATGATTTCCTTTTCATTAATATGCAATTGAAGAAAAATAACATCGAGGGTTTAAAGAAAATAAATAAACACTTCAGTTATTTAAAGATTTTTTTTAATTTGTCAAACAAGGTCAAAGACTCTCATACGTTTAAGAGTTTAGCCGTCATATATTCCTTTTAATTATGCAAATTAAAGATAAACTTGAATTTCGTGAGTGAACGGAAATGTCTTAAATCAATTCAGTTCATTTTTACTAATCTATTACACAACAGATGTGGTCGCAAAAACGGTAGATACGATAAAGAAATGACGATCAGTTTAAAATCCAAAATTGTTATGAAGGTGAACTTCTGAGTAGCAACCGATATATACGAGAGATTCATAATGTAGTCAATTTCCATGTGAACGCCTTAAACGTTCAATGAGGAAGTATTTACTCGCATTTTAATAATTCTTGTTGCTAGGTCGGACAAGCTTCGCAATTTGTCCAAATATGCCGGTTTACCATAAATAGTTCAAATGTATGCACGTTTATTGCCAACGAACGTAGTTACCTGAAATAGGCGGATTTACAAAGAGATGCAAATTTAATGCATTATATTTCTAACACAAAAGGTTGTCCTTTACAACCCTAAAGCTTGCCTGAGGCTGGCCCGACATCGGAACAAGTAATGTTTGCAAACTGAATTCCAATTATTGTGGTCTTATAGACCACTTTCGGAATGTATTCAAATTTTATGCACGCTTCTTTGTCAAACACACAATGACAAAATATTTGTTCACCTGATATAGAATAATCGTATTTCAGAAGAAGAAATGTGGAAAGCATGTAATGGTTGTTGCTAGGTTGGTCAAGCTACAATGTTTGTCCAACCTAGTAACGTTAATGTATGCAAGTGGCATTCTGAGTATTCTATGTTCATTATTTTCTGACAGGTGAATAAACAGTTCGTTTTGGGGCAAATCTGAATAAATTTGAAAACATTACGAAAATGGTTTATTGTTATCAACTGGTTTAAGGAACTACGTACATGAATTTGAATATATTAGTCAAACCGCCTATAGAATCTGGGGCCGATTGCACAAAATGGTCTTGGCCGCCTTCTTGCTTAGACGTCTCAACTTCTTGTGCGACCCTCTTAACATAGATGTATCAACGATTGTGTTTATGTTAAGAAGGCGGCGCAAGAAGCCAAAACAGACTGGCTAGGAAATATAGCCTAGACAATTCGTGCAAATGGCCCCAGTTACTGTCGCTATGTCCGAGACTGTTTTGTTTTGTTTTTTTTTTTTTTTTTTTTTTGGGGGGGGGGGGTCAACACTGAACTGAAATGCTCGGGTTTCAAATTGTAATTGATGATATGAAAGCCGATTTATTTGACTAATTAAACATGTTTGACGACGTTAATCTGTTTTCAGGAATATCAAGCAAAATAATTATGAAAAGTTAATTCTACTTTCGTCCGTCATGAGTACCAAGCTAATTAATTTGATTCATATTTAGAATCCATGACAGCCCAACTCGTTACAGATTTCTTTTGCCATCGTTAACCACAGGGAATAATTTCCTGAAACGTTTTCACTTTAAAAGAATGAAATAACTAAAAAGCTTGTTTTCCCACCAACCGACCCTGTTTTTTTTTTTTTTTAAATGGCATTGGAAGACATCCAAACGTTTTTTGCCGGATTATGCTCCTGAACACCGAATCATTGGTTGAAAAAAAATGGAAAAATAGATTAAATGAATGAAAGTAAGAAATAAAAAGTCTTCATTTCTTTTACATTTCATTATTTTAACATGAGCCTTATATAGCACCCATTCATCCATTGTCTGGATTTGTTATCGTTATTTTCAAGAATTTTGGTATTATTATATCTAGAGGTGTCGGAGGATATGCGCGAGGCGCCCATTTTGTTGATTTCCTGACTCTCTTTTAGACTAATTATCATCATCATCATCATCATCATCATCATCATCATCATCATCATCATCATCATCATCATCATCATCATCACAATCATCATCCTTATCATCATCATCAGCAGCAGCAGCAGCAGAATCATGATCATTATCACCATCATCATCTTTATCTTCTTATCATCATCATCATCATCATCATTATCATCACCTTCACCATGAGATCATAATCAACATCATTATCATCATCCTTATCATTACCACCAATACCAGCACCACCATTATCATCATCATCATCTTTATCTTCTTCTTCATCATTATCAAGATGATAATCACTTTCTCCCAAACTCATTATCATCATCATTTTGACCACCATCACAACCATCACCACCACCACAGCCATCATCATCATCAACATCAACATCATCATTATCATAATCATCATTATCATCGTTATCATCATCATCATCATCATCATCATCATCATAATCACCACCAGTACCAACATCATTACAATCACCATCATCATTTTAATCAACGTGAAAATCATCACTGTTGTCATCATCATAACAATCCTCTTCATTATACAACCACCATTAACAACGAAACCAATATCATCATCAATCCCACTTTCCTCCTGTAATGATCATTATTACCACTTAAGATCTTTTGGTTCCCAGCTCATATTGAGACTCGTTGGATAATAATGCTTAAAAAGAAAAGAATCACAAAACACACATACCAATTTCCAAGTAAATGGTTATTATTACTGTTTAATATACCTCTAACGAGTCATTCTTAATATATATCAATAATATATTAGGACAGAAAATATACATTATACAGGATTTAGCTTCANGGGGGGGGGGGGGGGGGGGGGGTCAACACTAAAATGAAGTTCTCGGGTTTCAAATTCTAATTGATAAAGCCGATTTATGTGACAAATTGAAAATGTTTGACGACGTTAATCTGTTTTCAGGAATATTAAGCAGAATGATTATGAAAGTTAAGCACAGTATTTTACTTTCGTCCGTCATGAATACCAAGCTGATTAATTTGATTCATATATGGAAGCCATTACAGCCAAACTCGTTACAGATTTTATTTGCCATTGTTTACCACAGGGGATACCTTCCTTAAACGTTGTCACTTAAGAAAAATATTTAAAAAAAAGGAATAAAAAGCTTGTTTTCCCACCGACCGATGCTTTTTTTTTAATGGCATTGGAAGGCATCCCAAAATTCTTTTTGCCGGAGTATGATCCTGAACATCGAATCATTGGTGGAAAAAATTGAAGATAAATTGAATTAATGAAAGTTAGAAATTAATAAAAAGTCTTCACTTCTTTCACATTTTATCATTTCATCATGAGCCTTTTAGAGCACCCATTCATCTATTCTCTGTGTTTTTTATCCTTATTTTCAAGAATTAAAAAAATATACTATATCCAGAGGTGTTGGAGGATATGCGTAAAGATTCAATGTAGTTAATATCCTGACTTTCTCTCAAACTCGTCATCATCATCATTATTATCATAATCATCATCATCTTCTTATCTTTTATTTTCTTATTATTATGATAATGATAATGATAATCAATTTCTCTCAAACTCATCATCATCATCATCGTCATCATCATCATCATCATCATCCCATCATCGCCATCCTGATCATTTTAACCACCACCACCCCAACCATCATCATCAATATAATCATCACTATCATCATCATCATCATCATCATCATCATCATCATCATCCCCATCATAATCATCGCAACCACCAGCACTATCATCATCACCACCATCACCATCATCATTAAATTATCATCATTCCCACCACCATCATCATCATCATCTTTATCTCCTCCTTATCATCATCACAATGATGAGGATAATCAATTTCTCTCAAATTCATCATCTTCATCATTATCATCACCACCACTATCATCATCATCATCATAATCATAATCATCATCATCAACAATATCATCAACATCATCCCCCTTCTCATTATTACCACAACAATCATCATCATCATCATCATCATCATCATCATCATCATCATCATCATCATCATCATCTTCACCACCATTACCATCACCATTATCTTAATCAACATGAACATCATCATCACTGTTGTCATCATTATAATCCTCTTAAAAAACCCCACCATAATCACTATTAGTGTACTTGTCAATATCTCAACATAATCAATATCATTATACAACCACCATCAACAACACAACCAATATCATCATCACCATTATAATATATCTTATTTACCCAGGATAGCCACATTCAGCTGTAAGCTAGCTGCTCTTCCAGCGGGCCCTGCATACCATAAATTTATTATTACCCTTCTCCTTTCTTAAATGCCGAGCACCTTGCAAGAAGGCAGATGGTCCCATTTTTATAAGTCTTTGGTACGACTTGGCTGGGGATCTAACCCACGACCTTTCGTTCATGGGGCAGACGCTCTACCACTGAGCCACACATGACCGTTATCATCGTCAATCCCACTTTCCTCCTGTAATGATCATCATTACTATCATCAATATTACGAGTTACGTCTTTTGGATCCTGGCTCAAATAGAGACTCGTTGGATAATAATGCTTAAAAAGAAAAGAATCACAAAACACACATACCAATTTCCAAGTAATTGGTTATTATTACTGTTTAATATACCTCTAACGAGTCATTCTTAATATATATCAATAATATATTAGGACAGAAAATATACATTGTATAGGATTTAGCATCAATTATTAATATAGTGGGTGTCTTCTGTACATTTTGAGGTACATCAGTATAGAAAAAACTTGACAAGATCTTGGAAATGTTATTTATTTGAATTCCACCAAAAGTCCCTGCAATTCCTACTAGACATACTTTACACAAGACAGCAAATTGTATACCAGAGCACGGCAAACTGTGACATACATACAATAAGCTATCGATTAAGTACCATTTGAGCAGGTATTTTTCACAGTTCTTCAGCAAGTGGATGAATTAAATGAGGTGATTTGAAGAATTCGAAGAGGAAATATGCCTAAACTTATCTTCAAAACACAATATAAACTATTTCCGAAAAATTAAGTCCAACACAGACAATAGATCCGTACGCCGTGTATTCAGCTGTGCAGACACAACAATGACAAGCCGGTTCCGATTTCAATAGCATTGCAAAAGAGCGTTGAATCTGCGTTCTACTTAATTTTTCGGAAATAGTTTATATTATGTTTCAATGACATCACAGAACAGAAAACAAAGGTTATGTGAGCTACTGGAAAGAGAAGGAAAACTCTTGAGAGTAAAGCCGACCGCACACCATAAAACCAGCTTATGATCCCAGTTTTCAAGAAAGCTTAATCAATTTTGGGATAATTAGGCTAACCGGTGCCTGGAATTACAGTAGAGCTGAAAATCTATATCTATAAAAGATTCAAGCACACATCTTAGAATGCTGCAGTGTAAATTAATATTTACGGAACACGTTCTGGAGCATTTACCCTGTTACAAGCACAAGTTTCAATCTAAAAAATTCAGAGAAAATAAGGTGCCTCATCAAAGCAAATTGGATGAAATTTGATCCTTAGTATCGATCTTGTTGTTTTCACCATGATAACAGATTTATCACGCTTCTATAAATTAATTAACCTTAGTTTAAAGAATATGCATGGTTATTTCGGAACGTGAAGAATTGATTGTTAACGTTATAAACAATCTAAAATAAGGTGCCTCATAAAAGCAATTTGGTGAAATTTGATCCTTAGTATCGATTTTTTGTTGATTTCACAACAATGACAGATTCGACAAGCTTCTATGAACCAATTTACCTCAGTTTAAGGGACAGGCAGGGTAATTTCGGAACTTATGTTGCAGTTCATTATGAAGAATCAATTAGTAAAGTTACAACAGTCGATAACAGATTTGCACAAATTAGTTTCCAATGCTTCTCATAATAACCCACAGACAGCATAATTATGAGGCATTTTGCTCTAAAATGGACAAAAAATAATCTTAAAAACCTATGACATTGGTTTGGTCCATCAATTTTCAAAGTGAAATGCAGCAAAATTTGATTATTGTATATCATGTCTATTACAGGAATGTTAAGATAATAAATTGTTAGTAGAATACTGAGAAAATCCCTAAAATTTTCATTGTATTACTTGTGCAACATGGTTCCATTCTTCAATAGTTATATAAAGACAGAATGGATTTTGACATTTTTGGGTAATGAAACATTGGCAAAGGTCTTTGGAAGTTCCTGGAAGAATAGTTATACAAGAATGTATATGTATATGTATTATAGAAGGACAATGGAAGTAAAACAAGATTTGTTCTGGAATGGAAAACATGTCAAATTACAGACAAAGCAGTTTACATACATAAACAGAACACAAATAGAAATATAACAAAATTTAAGAATAGAGAGATATTAGAAGGCAAGGATACATATTAGCGTAGAAAGGAAAATTAATGCAGCACTATAAAATTAAAAGAACAAAGATAACCTATACTTTGAATAAAATCATATCACTCTACAATGACTATACAATGTCTTATTAACGTTTAAAAAATAAATATACCTTTATATGACTATTTTACAAAATGTTAACAAGCCTAATGCATAATTAGGGGTTAGGAAAAGATAATAAGAAATTTATCAAATTGTAGCATATCAAAATTGGAAGCATTATGTTATGTTTCATACTTTACAATTAAAAAACTCTTTGTTAACTCCATACTTCCTGCAGGAGGTAACTAAATATGGGGAGAGATTTAGAACATTTACACGATTGGCAGCAATAAATACCCATTGCCCCACTTGAATCTTCTTCAAATCATTTTAAACAATTATTTATTTCAATTTTATCTAAGAACTTCAGGAAGGGTTAAGATAATCTATATCTTTAGCATTTGGTCCAAGGGTAGGAATGTTTACTGTACAGTGGAAGTTGATTACCAGGGCTGCCAACAGTGCAAGAGAAAATTCCAAGATTCATGTATTATTTTAGCTGTCATGGTGGAACATATAGCAAAGCAAAAAATACATTTATAGCAAAAATCAATAGAATAAAGCCTACAAATTTCCAAGCAACTGATACCAATCCCTTTATTCATCAGAAATACAGTTTTTTAAACAACTGAAATAGCATGAACAAATGCCTTTCTTCTTTAAAAATAAAATCCAAAGGTCCCTGCTAATATATGCACTGGTGAAGAGAATTATTTTTCACTCTAAAAAAATATTCAAAGCAATAAATATCATTGTTGCATGGACCACCTCGCGAAATAGAAATAAATGAAAATGTCTCATACACTGTTGGCAGCCTTAATTCCACAAAGAGGTAAAAGAACAGGATTGTCATATAAAAAGGTGATTTCAGAAATCCAGGTTCTTTGTTTTCATTCACTTGGTTATCACGAATGGGATAAAGTAAAATCCACAGAACATAGAAGGTTCCAACTATTCGAGGATAGCTAAACTCTGTGATTTTTCTATCGTGAATTTCCAAAATGCTGGGAAAAACTATGTCAACGCCATTCACTCATTCCATACTATTGTGACGCATTCTCTATCAATATTGACCATTGTCGGTGTCAAGATTCTCACTATTTCTGGAGTAAAATATTCCTTGCTTTTTCCCTGATTTGAGGGATTTTTTAAAATCAAAGGCCCTGACTTTTCCATGACTGGAAAAAGTGGAACTAGTTTTCAAGATAGTGTGGGAACCTTGCATCGGGATTATCAAAACAATATTCATTGCATGACATAAATTGACAACAAATCAGAGTGTACCGTCTGTCTCTTTAAGAAGTGACGGTAGCCAAAGGGTAATGTTGCACGAAACAATCACTATATTTGTATTTTCATTGAAATGGGTTATATAGAATTAACCTGCGTTACAAAAGGATAGCCTTTTGTTTCGTTGCTATGTTGGGGCTTCTTTATTCTCCAAAAGAAGGACATAATATAAACTTTTTAAGAACGAGTTTCGAAGTAGTTGAAACTTCTCCAGCGAAAGAAACTATATAAAGTTAGGGTTAATATAAGATTTGGGTCAATCACGGTTCTTTATCTCCATGCAACACTACCCCTTGGCTACCGCCAATTCGCGAAAACATGGATGATAGGTAGGACAACCAACAGACTG
Source organism: Temnopleurus reevesii (assembly GCA_036244855.1). Taxonomy (NCBI): domain Eukaryota; kingdom Metazoa; phylum Echinodermata; class Echinoidea; order Temnopleuroida; family Temnopleuridae; genus Temnopleurus; species Temnopleurus reevesii. The sequence goes on from BQKZ01000084.1 coordinate 35,465, forward strand.
TTCTTGGTGTCCTCATTTGTATTGTTCTACAAAATGGTCAACTGAGACAACACATAAAACCACTCTATAATGTGTATAGAGTATAGAGGATAGCCCTTGAATTGCTGCTTTGTAAGGACTTATTTATTTTCATGCAACAGTACCCTTTGGCTACCGTCATCTGGTTAAAACATGGATATGTTGGACAACCAACAGACTGTTCTTGGTAACCTCATTTGTTCTAAAAAAAAATGGCCCACTGGGACATCACACAAAACCACTCTATACTGCATGGAATATAGTCGAAAGAACAAAATAGTGAAATAAACCACCTCCCCAGTCGGTAGCACATAATTTTTTTGTCTTCTAAGTTTATGGAGATCAATGATGTCCCCGGCTGCTGACTAAACTAACGCAAGTCAAGCAGTGGCCTATTTCACAAGAATGCCGGCTAAACTGTAGAGAAGGGAAAGGAAAGAGGGGCGGCGGCGATGGAATCGAAAACCACTCTATACGCTGTGAAATATAGTCCATATGACCAAATCGTGAAATAAGCCACGTCTCTAGTCCCTCACACATCTTCTTTGTGCTCCAAGTCTATGGAGGTCAATGAGGTCCCCAGCTGCTGACTTAATAAACGCAAATCTACAGATCAGTGGACTATTTCATGAGAATGCCATCTAAACTGTAGTTTCCTTTGGAGAAGGGAACGGAAAGAGAGGCGGTGACGAAATCGAAGACGTAGACGACAGCGTGGACATGGTAGATGATGTCGGTGGGGAGGATTCGGAAGGAGGCTGCACGGGTCTCTTGAAAGGAAGAAGAGGCGACGATGAAAGCGATGACGAAGAGGATGATGACGACGTGCAGGGCACGGCCATGCTCTGTGATCTCAGCTTGCGTCGGCTGCGGAGGTTGCTGGCTGGAGACGATCCCTGGAAGACATTCTCATCATTGTCTTCTCTGTCTGGCGAAACTGTGATAAAAATGTGAAAAAATGGAAGAAATCAGAAAATAGTAATTTCAACTGATTTCCTTTTGCTTTAAATAGAATATTTTAGACAGGCATTGTCACACATAAACATGTAGTTTTTTTATTTTTTATGATCAAATAATTTCATTCTTTTCTTTAGATTTCCTGTCAAAAGAAATATTATGCTGTGACAAATACTGTTTGGTGAAGATGCCATCGTCTTAAAAGCTTTTGTACATTTTGGTGGCAGCGGTGGGATAAATAGTTGCAGTATTGAAGTTCACTGATTGACTGTGTTAAGGTATAAAAACATGGCAGTTTTGTAGTCTATTTTCTAAAAGATTGCAGAATATTGAGATGATGGGTATCTAGTAAACTGAAGTTGCTACATTTTGGTGGCAGCAGAGGGATATAGCATACCAATGTAATATAGAAGTTAAATGATCAACCGTGTTGAGGTACTAAAATACAAAAGTTTTTGCGGTCTATTTTTTACAAGATCGGACACATTGATTTATTGGGTATCAAGTAAACTAAAGTTACATTTTGGTGGCAGCAGTGGGATATAGCTTATCGATGTAATATTGATCGACTGTATAGAGGTAGAAAAAGCTTATAACAGTTTTTGCAGTCTATTTTTTGAGAGATCAGAGCGAATTGGAATAAACTGAGTATAACTAAGAAGTATAGACAACCAAGTAAAAGACGCTATGGGTATCAAGTAAACTTTGCTACATTTTGGTGGCAGCAGTGGGATATAGCTTACTGCTACAGTATTGAAGTTCACTGATCAACTTTGTTGAGGTATGAAAATATGGTAGTTTTTGCAGTCTACTTTTTAAAAAGATTGAGAAAAATTGAGTTTATGGGTATCTTGAAAACCTTGCTACATTTTGGTGGCAGCAGTGGGATATAGCTAACTACTATAGTATTGGAGTTCACTGATCGACTGTGGTTATATATGAATATACAGCAGTTTTCCAGTCTATATTTTAGAGGATAAACCAAATTAAGTTGATCTCATTACTAGTGGGAACCCTGCTTAAGTAATAAGTATACACAAGAATAAAAAAGATGTAGTGGATATCTCATAAGCTTTTATACATTTTGGTGGCAGCAGTGGGATATAGCTAACTATTATAGTATTGGAGTTCACTGATCGACTGTAATGAGGTATGAATATACAGCAGTTTTACAGTCTATATTCTAAAAGATAGGGCAAATTGAGTTGATGAATACCTAGTAAACTAAAGTTGCTACATTTCGGTGGCAGCAGAGGGATATAGCTAAGTGATTTAGTATTGAAGTTCACTGATCAATTGTGTTGAGATATGAAAATATTCAGTTTTGCAGTTCTGACAGATTGGGGGACATCAAGTTGATGTAATCAGCAGTTAGAACCTAGTATCAGTAAGGCAGATGTTGACTGGGAGTTTGCCAGTAATCAAGATGTTTTGGACCATCACAAATTGACTTGAGTTGGTTCCTGCACTGCATGATTAAGCCATGGATGGTGACGTTCTGGTGACGTTCTGGTGACGTTCTCTCTCTGTCTCTCTCTTTCTCTCTCAGACTTTCTAGACATGAAATATAAGATGAGAAGTCTTCTAACAGGCATCAAGTGGACTTTGGTAGATTTAAAGATTTTGGGAAGCAAGTTGACCTCACCAGCATGGGAGAAGTGGGGGGTAACACAGTCAAACCTCGTTATAACGAGGGTCTTGACACCAGAGAAATTATCTCTTTATATCGAAACCTTGTTATATCAGGGCCAAAATACAATAAAATACAAAGAGATAACACCCTGAAAACTACCTTGCTATAACGAGATCTCGTTATATCAGTGCTCTTTATAACGAGGTTGGAATGTACTTACCTAATGATAGCTCATCATATAGTGATCCTTTCCTCTGTGCTGAGACTAGATCTGCTCTACCAGGGAACGGAGAATATATCTTCATCTTTTCATCACAGCAGCTAGTCCAAGTTTCTGAAAATAACCAGAAGAAAGCACATGTCATCATCATTAAATTGAAAGAGCAATTCTGATTCGTTACTGGTCAGTCCACTTAACAAAATGCACAAGCAACAAAGTTCTGGATTGGCCATTTTCATTTGCTTTATGATACGGGACTCTGAAATCTAATACAGTCAAACTTCTGCTTGTGGCCACCTGTCCATTGTGTCCTCCTGTCTATTATGATCACTGATATTGAACAACATGTCTCAAAAGATCATTTGTCTGCCAGACATCTAACTCAAACCAATGGACATTGTTTACTTTACATTTTGAGACCTGAAAAATTGTACAGAATAAATAAAATACTGTACAAAACAATATTTTAGCACATAATAATCTCATGACTGTTTCTATAGCAAATTCACTGAATTTCAGACATATCAACTTGTTATGTAGTTGTTATTTTCACGCTTTGGGAGATAATTGTGCGAAAGTCTATGGGCATTAAAATGAGTGAAAATTTTAGCAAGTTAATGGTTATAAAATTTGCGAAAATAAAACCCCTGTAAAAATACAAGTGTATAAAGCATCTGATGATTTGGGCATTTATTCACACGAAAACACATTAACAGCTTACAAAAGTGTTTTTTTAGCTTTCAAAACGATAAATTACTCACCAATATTAATTATCTGCTCCTCAAAAGCCTTCAGCCACATTTCAAGCTCTTCATCGGACTCTGCCGTGAATGGGTGTTTTCTGACAGGTTTGCCATGGCAACCACCGATCACAAACGAGAGTGGGTCTGTGCAACATGTTGACCGTACAGCTGAAGAGTTCTGCAAAACACAAGAAAATCAGTCAATTTGTAATGTACATATTAGAATTAGGAAGATTTACTATCAGTTAAGTTGTGTATTACATACAAATAATATCCAGCCTAAATAATTTGGACATATCACTACTGAAATTATTCTTTAGATTTGTTGCTTGTAATGTAATCATATCTATAACAGTTGACAGCTAACTGGATTTTGCACATTCAGAATGCACAGCTGCTAGCCTCATATTTATAAAAATCATATTATTTTATCATATCATCTTATATTCGAAGAAAAAAAAAATCATATTCTTAGTTTCCGTGCACTTTCCAACAATGTATCTCAAGGACTATAAATGTCCTATTTTTTAATGGGATAAAATCCTACTAGTTGGCAGTCTTGATCAGAAATTTGAGAGGCATACAAAGTGAGCTAACCTTTGAGGCATCATCATCAGTAGCATCATCCTAACATCATAGTTTGGATTCCGGTAATCTACACCAGTCTCTTTGATACTAAGAACACTTACAAGAGAGAATCCTGACCAAAAGGGTCAAACCAAAGTGAGGTTCTTACCTTTGTGAGTTGTAGGGGGTGTTGTTCAAAAGTTGCAGGAGTTTGCAGTTGATCGGAATGCGCAATCAAAATCATTGTTTCATGCGCATCTAATAAGAAGCGCATATCATGTGCAAATGAAAATGCGCGTTACAATTTCCAACTGATTTTCAGTTGATTTGCGATCAATTGCAACTTTTGAACAAGATCCCGTAGACTACTTACTAGTTCGCCGAGGTTCTTATCCATTGCATCATCCCAACATCTTAATTTGGGTCCCGGCAATTTAAACAACAGTCTATTTGATACAGAGAGATTCATTACGAAAGGCAGCCAATATCAAAGAGATTTCTTACTTAAGAGGGCCAAACCAAAGAGAGCTCTTACCTTTGTGAGTTATAGGAGGTGTTATTAAAAAACAACTGCAAATCAACTGGAACTTTGCAAATTGTAACGCGCGGTTTCATTCGCACATGGTATCCGCATTTAACAAGATGCACATTAAACAATGATTTCGATTGGTGCGTTCCGATCAACTAAAACATGCGATCAATCGCAACTTTTGAACAACAACCCCTTTGGCTGATTACTGGTTCGCTGAGGTTCTTATCTGTAGAATCATCACAACATCTCAACTTGGAGCCTTTTAATCTAAACCAAAGTCTGTTTGATGCTAAGAGAATCCTTACAAAGGAGAGCCCTTAACAAAGAGAGCTTGTAACTTCATGAGTTGCTGTGTGATAACTGGTTTGCTGAGGTCCTTATCGGTAGAATCATGTTAGCATCATAGTTCGGAGCCTTGTAATCTACACCAGAATCTCCTAGATACTTCAATACCGTTTACCAAAGACCGTCCTCACCATAGATAACCCTGACAAAAACAGCCATAACCAAAGAGAGCCCTTTAATACTTTTGTGAGTTGTAGACTTATTACTGGTTCACTGAGCGTCTTATCTGTAGAATCATCTCAACATCTTAGTTCGAAGCCTTGTAATCTACACCAGAATCTCCTAGATACTTCAATACCGTTTACCAAAGACCGTCCTCACCATAGATAACCCTGACAAAAACAGCCATAACCAATGACAACCATTACCTTTGTGAGTTGTAGACTTATTACTGGTTCACTGAGCGTCGNGAGACTCGTTGGATAATAATGCTTAAAAAGAAAAGAATCACAAAACACACATACCAATTTCCAAGTAAATGGTTATTATTACTGTTTAATATACCTCTAACGAGTCATTCTTAATATATATCAATAATATATTAGGACAGAAAATATACATTATACAGGATTTAGCTTCAATTATCAATATAGTGGGTGTCCTTCTGTACATTTTGAGGTACATCAGTATAGAAAAAACTTGACAAGATCTTGGAAATGTTATTTATTTGAATTTCACCAAAAGTCCCTGCAATTCCTACTAGACATACTTTACACAAGACAGCAAATTGTATACCAGAGCACTGCAAACTGTGACATACATACAATTAACTATCCATTAAGTACCATTTGAGCAGCTACTTTTTGGAATTCTTCAGCAAATGAATGAATTACTGTATAAGCTAATATTTTGGCGTACAGATAGTTTCGCGATTTCTGACCAATTTGACACGTTGGCGTGTTGTTATTTTCACGTTTTTGAAAGTATTTGTACACAAATGAATGTGCATCATATAGAGTGGAATTTTCGCGAGGCCATAACCGCGAAATAAGCAAAAATAAAACCACCGCGAAAATTTCAGCTTATACAGTAAATGATGAAATTTGAAGAATTAGAAGAGGAAATATGCCTAAACTTAACTTCAAAACACAATATAAACCATTTCCGAAAAATTAAGTCGAACGCAGACAATAGATCCATACACCGTGTATTCAGCTGTGCGGACACAACAATGACAAGCCGGTTCAGATTTCAATAGCATTGCAAAGAAGCATTGAATCTGCGTTCTACTCAATTTTTCGGAAATAGTTTATATCATGTTTCAATTACATCACAGAACAGAAAACAAAGGTTAAGTGAGCTACTGGAAAGAGAAGGAAAACTCTTGAGAGTAAAGCCGACCGCACACCATAAAACCAGCTTATGATCCCAGTTTTCAAGAAAGCTTAATCAATTTTGGGATAATTAGGCTAACCGGTGCCTGGAATTACAGTAGAGCTGAAAATCTATATCTATAAAAGATTCAAGCACACATCTTAGAATGCTGCAGTGTAAATTAATATTTACGGAACACGTTCTGGAGCATTTACCCTGTTACAAGCAGAAGTTTCAATCTAAAAATTTCAGAGAAAATAAGGTGCCTCATCAAAGCAATTTGATGAAATTTGATGCGTAGTATCGATCTTGTTATTTTCACCATGATAACAGATTTATCACGCTTCTATAAATTAATTAACCTTAGTTTAAAGAATATGCATGGTTATTTCGGAACGTGAAGAATTGATTGTTAACGTTATAAACAATCTAAAATAAGGTGCCTCATAAAAGCAATTTGGTGAAATTTGATCCTTAGTATCGATTTTTTGTTGATTTCACAACAATGACAGATTCGACAAGCTTCTATGAACCAATTTACCTCAGTTTAAGGGACAGGCAGGGTAATTTCGGAACTTATGTTGCAGTTCATTATGAAGAATCAATTAGTAAAGTTACAAAAGTCGATAACAGATTTACACAAGTAAGTTTATAATGCTTTTCATAATATCCCACAGACAGCATAATTATGAGGCATTTTGCTCTAAAATGGACAAAAAATAATCTTAAAAACCTATGACATTGGTTTGGTCCATCAATTTTCAAAGTGAAATGCAGCAAAATTTGATTATTGTATATCATGTCTATTACAGGAATGTTAAGATAATAAATTGTTAGTAGAATACTGAGAAAATCCCTAAAATTTTCATTGTATTACTTGTGCAACATGGTTCCATTCTTCAATAGTTATATAAAGACAGAATGGATTTTGACATTTTTGGGTAATGAAACATTGGCAAAGGTCTTTGGAAGTTCCTGGAAGAATAGTTATACAAGAATGTATATGTATTATAGAAGAACAATGAAAGAAAAACAAGATTTGTTCTGGAATGGAAAAAATGTCAAATTACAGACAAAGCAGTTTACATACATAAACAGAACACAAATAGAAATATAACAAAATTTAAGAATAGAGAGATATTAGAAGGCAAGGATACATATTAGCGTAGAAAAGAAAATTAATGCAGCACTATAAAATTAAAAGAACAAAGATAACCTATACTTTGAATAAAATCATATCACTCTACAATGACTATACAATGTCTTATTAACGTTTAAAAAATAAATATACCTTTATATGACTATTTTACAAAATGTTAACAAGCCTAATGCATAATTAGGGGTTAGGAAAAGATAATAAGAAATTTATCAAATTGTAGCATATCAAAATTGGAAGCATTATGTTATGTTTCATACTTTACAATTAAAAAACTCTTTGTTAACTCCATACTTCCTGCAGGAGGTAACTAAATATGGGGAGAGATTTAGAACATTTACACGATTGGCAGCAATAAATACCCATTGCCCCACTTGAATCTTCTTCAAAACATTTTAAACAATTATTTATTTCAATTTTATCTAAGAACTTCAGGAAGGGTTAAGATAATCTATATCTTTAGCATTTGGTCCAAGGGTAGGAATGTTTACTGTACAGTGGAAGTTGATTACCAGGGCTGCCAACAATGCAAGAGAAAATTCCAAGATTCATGTATTATTTTAGCTGTCATGGTGGAACATATAGCAAAGCAAAAAATACATTTATAGCAAAAATCAATAGAATAAAGCCTACAAATTTCCAAGCAACTGATACCAATCCCTTTATTCATCAGAAATACAGTTTTTTAAACAACTGAAATAGCATGAACAAATGCCTTTCTTCTTTAAAAATAAAATCCAAAGGTCCCTGCTAATATATGCACTGGTGAAGAGAATTATTTTTCACTCTAAAAAAATATTCAAAGCAATAAATATCATTGTTGCATGGACCACCTCGCGAAATAGAAATAAATGAAAATGTCTCATACACTGTTGGCAGCCTTAATTCCACAAAGAGGTAAAAGAACAGGATTGTCATATAAAAAGGTGATTTCAGAAATCCAGGTTCTTTGTTTTCATTCACTTGGTTATCACGAATGGGATAAAGTAAAATCCACAGAACATAGAAGGTTCCAACTATTCGAGGATAGCTAAACTCTGTGATTTTTCTATCGTGAATTTCCAAAATGCTGGGAAAAACTATGTCAACGCCATTCACTCATTCCATACTATTGTGACGCATTCTCTATCAATATTGACCATTGTCGGTGTCAAGATTCTCACTATTTCTGGAGTAAAATATTCCTTGCTTTTTCCCTGATTTGAGGGATTTTTTAAAATCAAAGGCCCTGACTTTTCCATGACTGGAAAAAGTGGAACTAGTTTTCAAGATAGTGTGGGAACCTTGCATCGGGATTATCAAAACAATATTCATTGCATGACATAAATTGACAACAAATCAGAGTGTACCGTCTGTCTCTTTAAGAAGTGACGGTAGCCAAAGGGTAATGTTGCACGAAACAATCACTATATTTGTATTTTCATTGAAATGGGTTATATAGAATTAACCTGCGTTACAAAAGGATAGCCTTTTGTTTCGTTGCTATGTTGGGGCTTCTTTATTCTCCAAAAGAAGGACATAATATAAACTTTTTAAGAACGAGTTTCGAAGTAGTTGAAACTTCTCCAGCGAAAGAAACTATATAAAGTTAGGGTTAATATAAGATTTGGGTCAATCACGGTTCTTTATCTCCATGCAACACTACCCCTTGGCTACCGCCAATTCGCGAAAACATGGATGATAGGTAGGACAACCAACAGACTGTTCTTGGTGTCCTCATTTGTATTGTTCTACAAAATGGTCAACTGAGACAACACATAAAACCACTCTATAATGTGTATAGAGTATAGAGGATAGCCCTTGAATTGCTGCTTTGTAAGGACTTATTTATTTTCATGCAACAGTACCCTTTGGCTACCGTCATCTGGTTAAAACATGAATATGTTGGACAACCAACAGACTGTTCTTGGTAACCTCATTTGTTCTAAAAAAAAATGGCCCACTGGGACATCACACAAAACCACTCTATACTGCATGGAATATAGTCGAAAGAACAAAATAGTGAAATAAACCACCTCCCCAGTCGGTAGCACATAATTTTTTTGTCTTCTAAGTTTATGGAGATCAATGATGTCCCCGGCTGCTGACTAAACTAACGCAAGTCAAGCAGTGGCCTATTTCACAAGAATGCCGGCTAAACTGTAGAGAAGGGAAAGGAAAGAGGGGCGGCGGCGATGGAATCGAAAACCACTCTATACGCTGTGAAATATAGTCCATATGACCAAATCGTGAAATAAGCCACGTCTCTAGTCCCTCACACATCTTCTTTGTGCTCCAAGTCTATGGAGGTCAATGAGGTCCCCAGCTGCTGACTTAATAAACGCAAATCTACAGATCAGTGGACTATTTCATGAGAATGCCATCTAAACTGTAGTTTCCTTTGGAGAAGGGAACGGAAAGAGGGGCGGCGACGAAATCGAAGACATCGACGACAGCGTGGACATGGTAGATGACGTCGGAGGTGAGGATTCAGAAGGAGGCTGCACCGGTCTCTTGAAAGGAAGAAGAGGCGACGATGAAAGCGATGACGAAGAGGATGATGACGACGTGCAGGGCACGGCCATGCTCTGTGATCTCAGCTTGCGTCGGCTGCGGAGGTTGCTGGCTGGAGACGATCCCTGGAAGACATTCTCATCATTGTCTTCTCTGTCTGGCGAAACTGTGATAAAAATGTGAAAAAATGGAAGAAATCAGAAAATAGTAATTTCAACTGATTTCCTTTTGCTTTAAATAGAATATTTTAGACAGGCATTGTCACACATAAACATGTAGTTTTTTTATTTTTTATGATCAAATAATTTCATTCTTTTCTTTAGATTTCCTGTCAAAAGAAATATTATGCTGTGACAAATACTGTTTGGTGAAGATGCCATCGTCTTAAAAGCTTTTGTACATTTTGGTGGCAGCGGTGGGATAAATAGTTGCAGTATTGAAGTTCACTGATTGACTGTGTTAAGGTATAAAAACATGGCAGTTTTGTAGTCTATTTTCTAAAAGATTGCAGAATATTGAGATGATGGGTATCTAGTAAACTGAAGTTGCTACATTTTGGTGGCAGCAGAGGGATATAGCATACCAATGTAATATAGAAGTTAAATGATCAACCGTGTTGAGGTACTAAAATACAAAAGTTTTTGCGGTCTATTTTTTAAAAGATCGGACACATTGATTTATTGGGTATCAAGTAAACTAAAGTTACATTTTGGTGGCAGCAGTGGGATATAGCTTATCGATGTAATATTGATCGACTGTATAGAGGTAGAAAAAGCTTATAACAGTTTTTGCAGTCTATTTTTTGAGAGGTCAGAGCGAATTGGAATAAACTGAGTATAACTAAGAAGTATAGACAACCAAGTAAAAGACGCTATGGGTATCAAGTAAACTTTGCTACATTTTGGTGGCAGCAGTGGGATATAGCTTACTGCTACAGTATTGAAGTTCACTGATCAACTTTGTTGAGGTATGAAAATATGGTAGTTTTTGCAGTCTACTTTTTAAAAAGATTGAGAAAAATTGAGTTTATGGGTATCTTGAAAACCTTGCTACATTTTGGTGGCAGCAGTGGGATATAGCTAACTACTATAGTATTGGAGTTCACTGATCGACTGTGGTTATATATGAATATACAGCAGTTTTCCAGTCTATATTTTAGAGGATAAACCAAATTAAGTTGATCTCATTACTAGTGGGAACCCTGCTTAAGTAATAAGTATACACAAGAATAAAAAAGATGTAGTGGATATCTCATAAGCTTTTATACATGTTGGCGGCAGCAGTGGGATATAGCTAACTATTATAGTATTGGAGTTCACTGATCGACTGTAATGAGGTATGAATATACAGCAGTTTTACAGTCTATATTCTAAAAGATAGGGCAAATTGAGTTGATGAATACCTAGTAAACTAAAGTTGCTACATTTCGGTGGCAGCAGAGGGATATAGCTAAGTGATTTAGTATTGAAGTTCACTGATCAATTGTGTTGAGATATGAAAATATTCAGTTTTGCAGTTCTGACAGATTGGGGGACATCAAGTTGATGTAATCAGCAGTTAGAACCTAGTATCAGTAAGGCAGATGTTGACTGGGAGTTTGCCAGTAATCAAGATGTTTTGGACCATCACAAATTGACTTGAGTTGGTTCCTGCACTGCATGATTAAGCCATGGATGGTGACGTTCTGGTGACGTTCTGGTGACGTTCTCTCTCTGTCTCTCTCTTTCTCTCTCAGACTTTCTAGACATGAAATATAAGATGAGAAGTCTTCTAACAGGCATCAAGTGGACTTTGGTAGATTTAAAGATTTTGGGAAGCAAGTTGACCTCACCAGCATGGGAGAAGTGGGGGGTAACACAGTCAAACCTCGTTATAACGAGGGTCTTGACACCAGAGAAATTATCTCTTTATATCGAAACCTTGTTATATCAGGGCCAAAATACAATAAAATACAAAGAGATAACACCCTGAAAACTACCTTGCTATAACGAGATCTCGTTATATCAGTGCTCTTTATAACGAGGTTGGAATGTACTTACCTAATGATAGCTCATCATATAGTGATCCTTTCCTCTGTGCTGAGACTAGATCTGCTCTACCAGGGAACGGAGAATATATCTTCATCTTTTCATCACAGCAGCTAGTCCAAGTTTCTGAAAATAACCAGAAGAAAGCACATGTCATCATCATTAAATTGAAAGAGCAATTCTGATTCGTTACTGGTCAGTCCACTTAACAAAATGCACAAGCAACAAAGTTCTGGATTGGCCATTTTCATTTGCTTTATGATACGGGACTCTGAAATCTAATACAGTCAAACTTCTGCTAGTGGCCACCTGTCCATTGTGACCTCCTGTCTATAATGATCACTGATATTGAACAACATGTCTCAAAAGATCATTTGTCTGCCAGACATCTAACTCAAACCAATGGACATTGTTTACTTTACATTTTGAGACCTGAAAAATTGTACAGAATAAATAAAATACTGTACAAAACAATATTTTAGCACATAATAATCTCATGACTGTTTCTATAGCAAATTCACTGAATTTCAGACATATCAACTTTTTATGAAGTTGCTATTTTCACGTTTTGGAAGGTCATTGTACAAAAGCCTATGCGTATTATTATAAATTAAAATTTTAGCATATTCATATAACAACATTTGTTGTAACACCTAGCTGCATCAGGCCACTGAGGAATAGTGCGACTTACTAACCAGTTTTGTTTGAATTTTAGGCTCTCCTAAAGGACTGGTGAGTATTTTGCCAATTTACAACATAGATCCGAAATTGGGGAAAACACCTGTGAAAATGTCACTATTATACAGTATTTGATTGTTTTGGCATTTATTTACACAAAAACAAATTAACAGCTTACAAAAAGCTTTTTTCCAGCTTTTAAAATGATAAATTTCTCACCAATATTGATAATCTGCTCCTCAAATGCCTTCAGCCACATTTCAAGCTCTTCATCGGACTCTGCCGTGAATGGGTGTTTTCTGACAGGTTTGCCATGGCAACCACCGATCACAAACGAGAGTGGGTCTGTGCAACATGTTGACCGTACAGCTGAAGAGTTCTGCAAAACACAAGAAAATCAGTCAATTTGTAATGTACATATTAGAACTAGGAAGAGTTACTATCAGTTAAGTTGTGTATTACATACAAATAATATCCAGCCTAAATAATTTGGACATATCACTACTGAAATTATTCTTTAGATTTGTTGCTTGTAATGTAATCATATCTATAACAGTTGACAGCTAACTGGATTTTGCACATTCAGAATGCACAGCTGCTAGCCTCATATTTATAAAAATCATATTATTTTATCATATCATCTTATATTCAAAGAAAAAAAAAATCATATTCTTAGTTTCCGTGCACTTTCCAACAATGTATCTCAAGGACTATAAATGTCCTATTTTTTAATGGGATAAAATCCTACTAGTTGGCAGTCTTGATCAGAAATTTGAGAGGCATACAAAGTGAGCTAACCTTTGAGGCATCATCATCAGTAGCATCATCCTAACATCATAGTTTGGATTCCGGTAATCTACACCAGTCTCTTTGATACTAAGA
>BQKZ01000084.1:49986-63833 GCA_036244855.1 Temnopleurus reevesii
TTACCTTTGTGAGTTGTAGACTTATTACTGGTTCACTGAGCGTCGTATCTGTAGAATCATCCCAACATCTTAGTTTGGAGCCTTGTAATCTACACCAAAGTCTGTTTGATTATAAGAATATCGTTACCAAAGATAGATCTTACCTTTGTGAGTTGTAGACTTATTACTGGTTCACTGAGCGTCGTATCTGTAGAATCATCCCAACATCTTAGTTTGGAGCCTTGTAATCTACACCAAAGTCTGTTTGATTATAAGAATATCGTTACCAAAGATAGATCTTACCTTTGTGAGTTGTAGACTTATTACTGGTTCACTGAGCGTCGTATCTGTAGAATCATCCCAACATCTTAGTTTTGATCCCTGTAATCTACACCACAGTCTGTTTGATACTGGTTTGCCTTGGAATTCATCCTGAAATAAGAGTCGTAAATAAATAATGATCAATAATAATAATGACATCTAATTACCCAGGGTAGCCAATTCAGAGGTAACTGTACAATGTCAGTCTTATTTAAGGAGATTTTTCCCTTCTTGGTCTGTTACCTTGCTTATGAAATACTGATGGTTTGTTTTATTGCAGTGTTTATGTATATCTGTTAATGTAATTGTACTTTGGTTTTTTTTTCATTGCTGAGTTGAAATAAACCATTTCACCATTGAAACATTGAACCAATTTCTCTACCAATAAGACATACAGAATCATTATCATTGTTAACCCAGCTAATTGGATTCAGACATAAACATATACAATATGGAGTATTCTGAAAACAAAATGTCCCTGACAAAGTGGCCATATTAAGGATATTTCATGATTCATAAACATAATCGTAGTTTTGATCCCTGTAATCTACACCAGAGTCTGTTTGATACTGGGTTACCTGGGAATTTATCCTGAAACGAGAGTGGAACATAAATACGGATTGATAATATTAATATGTATTATCTACACTTTAGTGGAATTTTTTAGGAATTTTGACCTACAATCCTCAGCCATGCACAGAGGTTGAGCTCCAAGATGATAGCAGATGTTAACAAACAGTGATAATTGTGGTAATAGTAGTGGTGATGGAGGTGTTGGTGGTGTTAATGGTAGTGGAGGTGATGGTGATAGTGGTTGTGGTGTTGGTGGTGTTGGTGGTGGTAGTGGTGGTGATGGTGGTGGTGGTTGTGGTATTTGTGATGGTGGTGGTGGTGGTGATGGTTGGGATGATGGTAGTGGTGATGGTGATGGTGGTGGCGGTGGTGGTGGTGGTTATGGTGGTAGTAATGGGTAATAGTGGTGATGATAGTGATGATGATGATGATGATGACGATGATGATTTTGATGGTGATGATGGTGTTGGTGGTGGAAGATGTAGCAGAAGCATCATTTTCACTGTAATACTAAATTCTAAGCTACTCACCTGATACGAGAGGTACCCTGACATACAATCCTCTGCCATGCACAGAGGCTGGACAGCAAGACGACAGCAGATGTTACCAAACAATGGTAACTGGTGTGGAGTGTTATCATCTGAAATAATGCAAAAATAGGTGAAATACAATGTAAATCATTAATTTCTTTTTCTGATTTCAGGAGAGGGGATTTATATGGCTCCATGGAACATTCCCCCCTCTCACCTGCCTACACTATGAGCAAAATGGACAAAGGACTGGGCTGAAGTAAAGTACTTCCATTCAGGCATTCCTAATAGCTACATGTACAAAAAAGAAATGTCCTCCCTTCTTATTCTGCTATGAAATGTTGAACTGGTTTCACATCTCTTGGGTGAATGAGCAGGTAAGATAATCTATCAAGTGTTCTTGAAGTTAACGTGAAAGCTTAAACAATGTTGTTTACTTTGTCCCACTCATTTGTCCCTTCAGCTCACAGTGCCTGCAGCCATAGATAGGTAAGGAGTTACATTTAATTTAGTTTCATTGATTTTTGCAACACCCCTTCCTATCCTCTAGATGCTTTCATTGTCTATAGAAACATTTCACCCAACCTTTTTCCGCTGTGAGATCAAATGTCTGTAATTGATCGCTGATCTTGACTCAATCTTGAAATCTAAGTCTGGCTCTGGCTACTAAGCTGTACCTGTCTTGACACATGCACAACTGATGTGCGCAGTCACCAATGCACACATCAGATAAGCACTTGTTTTATACCTTTCACAAGCCTCCATCCATCAATTTTCAAAGCCCACTATTGTCGAAGCGTTAGAACATTTTTGGACTTACCTTTTTCTGCTGCAAGATCAAATGTCTGAACTTGGTCGCTAACATCTTGTAATCTGAGTCTCGCTCTAGCTACTAAGCTGTATCGTGGTCCTTCGTTCTGCTCCTCATCAGCCTATCATGAGAACAACAAAACAACATTAACCCGATGCACTCCAAAACTGGGCAGTTTCTTTACAGAACCTATGGGATTAATACAATTCAGCAGTTATTTTGTTGCAAGTTGAGATAACACCGTTATTATAGTCAGTTCTCTATCGCATGATTGAAACGCACTGAAAGAAATTCATTGGGATGTGATTAAATTTGAAATCCCAGGAATTCTTTGGAAATTGAATTTTATCAATGTGCATCTGATCTTATTTGTAAATATCCTTGAATTTCAATATATTCAATATTCTTTGCAAATTTACTACCTTTAATATTCTGTGGAGAACTGCTTTTCAACTTTGATAGCGAATCCAAGCTAAGATAAACATGCCTCAGTTTCATGAAAGGAATATCCTCTCCTACAGATTATGCAATATATTTTGTGGAAATAATGAATATTGGGGAAATAAATTTTTGCCAATGTGTACATCATGCTTGCAAATTACTGAAACATATAATTTCAAAGGAGCAAGATTTCTGCTTTTGAAATAATATAGCCATGACAGAATAACTGTTCATCTCAAACACCTCACAGATGAATACATCTTATGAATGAATAATCGCCCAAACCAAAGTGGCTTTTAATAATTCAAAACGTATTACTTACCCAGGCCTCCCAACCCATATCATGGAAAAAGAAGAATAATTTGCTGAAAAAAGAGGAAAGAAACCAGGTTTTCCAAAAGAATGTGTAGTAGAATTATCTTTTTAAATGGGGTTAAAACTCTCTCAAAATAGTAAAAAAATCATAGTTTTTCCTCAAAATACCTAATGGTTGGAAGATCTGCGAACCTGTTGTAGGTTCAATTTCTCAAGTAAGACAAATTTTTGCAATCCAAAGATATTCGACTGATAGATAATTAAGCTTACATAAAAAACACACTCACCGCACTGGTCGAGTTGACCTGTGTTCTATGACCTACACTACCGCGACGCCCCACTGACGTGGAGAGGGCGCTAAGCTTTCGTCTGATCTTCTGCGGTGTGCTGGCTATCGTCATGTCATTGTGGAGGTTGTAGGAGTACACCTCTAGGACGCATGTGAAATCGGGCTTGACATTGTCACTGTAATAGCATAGAAACACATCATATAAGACAAACATCTATTCGTATGAACTAATATTTTCTGATCTTCCACTAAAAACTAGCAATTGTCATGTCATTGTGAAGGTTATAGGAGTACACCTCTAGGACGCATGTGAAATCGGGCTTGACATTGTCACTGCAAAAAGAAGAAAAAACAAACCAGAGGAGATCTATAATGTAAGATGTAAACATATAATTTGCATGGGTTCATATTTTCTCATCTTGTGTGGTATGCTAGTTATCGTCATGTCATTGTGGAGGTTGTAGGAGTACACCTCAAGAACACAGGTGAAATCGGGCTTCACGTTGTCACTGCAAAACAGAGGGACATCATTCACAAAGCACATTTAAAATCAATTTAGATTTTGAAAGTAATGCATGAGAAGCTGTCACTAAAAAGTGTTGATATTTGGAAGTGACTTACAAAATATCATTTAAAAACTCTTTGAAAATCGTTAAAAATATTATCTGAGCTATATTTTCATAATTAAAATGATTGCAAACATGTTTCAATAAATGATTGTAATAATCAATACAATGCAACCCCATGCAACCCCATATTATACAATGTAAAGGTGGCTCTAGTTAAAACAAATTAATCTCTTTTTAATGACATTTGATAGAGATTTCAAGGCTGTTTGAAATAATCACAAACTGTATATAAATAAAGTTATTCATTCATTCAATAAAAGAAGAGAAAAACTCTCACACACAAAATATTTATGTTGATGTTTTTTAAACATCTTTTTTTTTCAAGCTTTTGCTCAGTCCTTTTCGGAACTATTTCTTGAAAGATAACCCTAAAACTGATGCAACCTCCAACCTATTCCAAAATTATGTATATGTATTTGTATCTGTGTTTGTTTATCGAACAGAAGTCACATCTATATTTTGTTTGAACAGTCATTAAAAATGAATGTGGCAGATTAATATAAACTTACAAGACAACAACATCTTTGAAGCTGACATCTGTTGCTGTGCGGTCAATGTTCGACACTAGTTGGGTAGCGTTTATTTGCGTGTCTACTTTCAGCAGGCAGAAAACAGCATATCTGTGATGATCTAAAGTAAATAAATAAATAAATAAATGAATCAAATGGAATTGCTCAGATTACTATAAACTAAGAAAAAGAACGTATTTGAAGGAGATATCTGTAGCTGTCCAATCAATGTTCGATACGAGCTGGGTAGCGTTGATTTGTGTGTCTACTTTCAGCAGGCAGAAAACAGCATATCTGTGATGATCTAAAGGAAATTTTTAAAAACAAAGAATAAAGCATTTAACTATTTTGGCTACATTATGTTTGCATTTGAAGGGTTCAGTGGAAAAATAACAAAGTACCATTCACTCTTTGTCTAATTCCCCCACCAACAATAAAAGAAAATTAAGACATTCAGATGGCACCATGCAAATTCATCGTAAACAAGTAATGTGATATAAACTTCCGGTTACAGACATTTGTACATGAGCATTCCACTTGTCAGGTATTATATCGAAAAATCATGTTTGTTTTATGCTTTGTTCAAATATTCTATATCAATTATTATTAAACCATGGTGTGCGCCTTTGATGCATCATGTAACTCTGATGATGCTGAAGGAAAAAAATCAGCAAATTTCAATATGAAATGTAGTAAAAACTAAAATGAAATGAAGAAAATAATTACATTTGACTGACTAACACTACTATAGAATAGTGGTATGATTGGGTAACCAAACATTCTTTTGATTTGGCCATATAACAAAAATATACTGTTGACCCAGCGGATTTGGTAAAGGTATGAAGCCACGGCAGAAGTAAAATGCTGTAGCAACTTTGCTTCACCTCAAAATCTGCCAAGGCAATCTACTGGACTTCATAAAAATCACTCAAATGCTGTGTTTTCCAGCATTATGGATGTGTGCAAACATACTTTAGCAGTTGTGAAAGCAGGAGGAAAACCTGAGATGTATCGATTTCATTTAATCTCATCAAGTTATCAAAAGGGAGGGAAAATGATCTCCAAGTTTTCTTTAATATCTCTCTTTTTTGGAAGCATCATGGTGTAGTGGTTTGGTCTCCTGCCTTTCAACCCGAGGGTCGCAGATTCAAATCCAAACCGTAATGTTAATTTCCTTCAACAAGAAATTTACCCACATTGTGTTTCACTCGACCCAGGTGGTATGAACGAGTAGCTGACAGGATTTTTTTTCCTTGAAATGCAGCGCACTACTTATAGCTGCTTTGCTAAAGCCAGGGTAATTTCACTACATTGTAGAGTGCTTAGGGATGACTGATAAACTTAGTGTTAGGCATTTTATAAGAACATATTATTATCATTATATTATTATTGTTACAATGTTAACTGGCTATTGAACTTCAACTCAGGATCTGCCAAGGCAATCTGCCTGACTTGACAATCACTCAAAGGCTGTGCTTTCCAGCATTATGGGCATGTGCAAACAGACTTTAGCAGATGTGAGAGAAGAAGAAAAATCTCAGATGTATCAATTTCATTTAATCTCATTAAGTTATCAAAAGGGAGGGAAAATGATCTCCAAGTTTTCTTTAATATCTATCTTTATTTCCTCATTCCTTCCTGTATTTGTGTTCTTGGCCAATGAACTTTGGAACTGGGTAATGTTGATCAAGGAAATCTATTCGGGAGGGGGGGGGGGGGGGGTGACATTTTGGTGAAATTTTCTTGATGGGCATTACACCTCTGTTCAGGGTGCTACAAGAATTTTTTGCACCACTTGCCCAACAGCACAAGTGGCTTCTCATATTAATGGCCCAAACACAATTTCTATATGCCTTGTTAGGCATGTGGGTTTGTAGCGCCATGCTGTTTTTGAAGTTGAACCCTAAAAAAAAGTATGAACCCCTTCTTTTTTAATCTGCACCTCTGTCTGGAGGCAAGATCCGAGGGGTATCCATGATCAGAGGAGTATGTGAGACTCTGTGGTTGGGTGGTTTGTAGTTCCTGTGTGTTTAGTGCAAGCAGGGAAAACTCACATCTCCCTGGTGCAAGGGAATGTGCAGAGCTAGAGATATTAGAACACAGAATCCTCAACTGGATTACTTTAGAGATGAAAACTTTAGTAGAAGCAGAACAGAGTAAATCGCTACAGACAATGTTTCTGAAAAACCTGAATAAATTGTGATCAAGAGTTCTTAAATGGACTGGTGTTTATAACATTTGAAAAGATTTCTAAAATAAAATATAATTCATATTATCATGCCAAAGAAACCAATTGGCTGATTAATTGATAAATGTGTTAATTGGCTCATGACACAATAATATATAGAGATTAATGAAAGAAAAGATACAGATAAAATTAGACACAAACTAGTCACTACAAACAGTCATAAGAGATTCAGGTGTTAATTGCCATGACAACAAANAGATTAATGAAAGAAAAGATACAGATAAAATTAGACACAAACTAGTCACTACAAACAGTCATAAGAGATTCAGGTGTTAATTGCCATGACAACAAAGCCTATCACATAAGGTTGAAAACCAATGTAAGTCACGAACAAGATTGTCTGAGTAGAGTCATTGTTTACTTTCTTAAATTGGTAAATGGGAGGTGCGTTATCTGTAGGAGAGGATATTCCTTTCATGAAACTGAGGCATGTTTATCATAGCTTGGATTCGCTATCAAAGTTGAAAAGCAGTTCTCCACAGAATATTAAAGGCATTAAAATTGCAAAGACACTTAAATTTTCCTGATTTTTCAAAGCAAATGAAAGTTTATATTTCCAGAATACATTTGCGAGTGTTTATACATAGGGGCTTATGTTCTGTTTATGATTTATCAAAAGGGGAGGTCAAGCAATTTTTAGGATTCAGTCGTGTCGAGAATAAACATTTTCCCCCTTGGTCTAATAATTCCCCCACCCCTTGAAAGTTTATGTTTTCAGAATACAGATGTTAGTGTTTATACAAGCGGCCAACTCTGGTGGCGGCTCCTCTGTTTATGATTTATCACAAACTCATTAGGCCTTGTTAGCGATTCTGCACAGTGCACAGGGACGAAAGGGTGTCTCATTCCTCTGAGGAGAAAATCTAGTATGCAAACCATGTCACCATGAAATATAGCAAAATTGTCTAGGGAAGGGGGCCCCCCGTCTTCATTGTATGAGGTATTCCCAATACTGGTTTATTGTAGGCCGTTTGATCTATCTTGAATACATGTTTATATCAATCTGTCCATGAAAAATATCTGAGTATTGAAATAAAAAATAATGATATATTGCATTATAGCAATATTGTATAGGGAGAGGGCCCCCGTTTTTATTATACGAGGTATCCCTGACTGTAGGTCTCTTGATTTTGTACCCTGGATTAAATTATAATTTTTATCCATCTCTGAAAAAATAATCTGAAAACAAAATTTAGTATGCAAACCATGTCACCATGACATATAGCAATATTGTCTAGGGAGGGGGCCATCCTCATTGTACGAGGTACTGTATGCCTGATAATGGTCTACTATAGCTCTCTTGATTTTGTACCCTGGATTAAATTATATCCATCTCTGAAGAAAAATCTGAAAACAAAATTGATAGAAGATCATGTCACAATGAAACATAGCATGAACGTCTAGCGGAGGGGGTTAACTTCATTGTATGAGGTACATGTATCCCTGATTCTTGTCTACTGAAGGTTCTCCTGAATAAGCCTGTCTATGAAAAAATCTAAGAAAATCATAGTACTGTAAAATATAGCAACCTTGTCTAGGGAGGGGGCCATCTCCATTGAATGAGGTACATTGAATGAGGTATCTCTGATACTGGTCTACTGTCAGATTCCCTGAATAAATAATTATATCCGTATATCTGTCTATGAAACAAATTTAAAGAATTAAGTATGCAAACATGTAGGGATGGTGTCTAAGGAGGGGGCCATTTTCATCTATGATACTGGTATATTCTGAGGAAGTTTGCACTACGACGAATTACCATATTCCTATTAATGTTCAAACATCGATGTTAGGTTCACAGTAATATGACATGCGGACACAATTTTCTGGTGATATGGATCCCAATACGAATCACTTTGCAGTGTGATTTGTACGTTGATATAATTAATCCCACAATGCATCACACATTACAGATTTCCCCCATGCGGGTACATGTGTGCAGCGATTGTTATGATTTAGGGATCGCTCTACTTCTTGGTTGTGAGGAGTATTTCGCCATGTAACTTTGCTTATTTGTCATACATTTTGTTCAATTTGACTCCTTTAATTTTCCAGTTCACAAAGCAGAAAATTCATGTACATATCATCACTAGATGTGAAAGTCAATCCGACTGAATTATATGTGAAATTCCCTGAACCGACTTTCATCACATTAATGCTTTTCTAAACGCTTTAAAGTTACATTCATTAAGCAGACATTACATTTAGCTTAATGTAAAAGTCATTTCACTAGCACAATCATGACTGAATGTTAACATCCACCAAGCAGACAGGCGTGGGTGTTTGTGAGGGGTAAACATCTTCGTAGGTCAGACCTTATCAGAGCAGAGATGCCAATCATTTCGGAACATGTGTGACACAAATTTAAAATGAGAATAATGAAACAGCTGAACAAAATTGAAAAAAAAAAGACAAAAAAACATATTCTTAGCTTTTCACTTGTGATGAAAGCCTTAAATTCATTTGAAAAATAGACCTCATGCATATTCTGGAACAGTAGGCATCTCTGCATTATTGGTAATATCTGGATGTATAAATATTAATTTCATTGCCACAATCACGACTGAATGTTAACATTCACCGAGCAGACAGGCGTGGGTGTTTGCGAGAGGTAAACATCTTTGTAGCTGTCAAACCTCCGCCAGTATTACACATGTAGGAAGTGTTCATTAGACCAATNCTCTGTTTATGATTTATCACAAACTCATTAGGCCTTGTTACCGATTCTGCACAGTGCACAGGGATGAAGGAGTAATCTCATTCATTTGAGAAAATTTAGTATGCAAACCATGTCACCATGAAATATAGCAAAATTTTCTAGGGAGGGGGCTCATCCTTATTCTTTGAGGTATCCCTGATACTGGTCTACTATAGCTCTCTTGATTTTGTACCCTGGATTAAATTATATCCATCTCTGAAAAAAATAATCTGAAAACAAAATTTAGTATGCAAACCATGTCACCATGAAATATAGCAATATTGTCTGGGGAGGGGGCTCATCCTTATTGTACGAGGTATCCCTGATAATGGTCTACTATGGTTCTTTTGATTTTGTACCCTGGATTAAATCTTATCCATCTCTGAAGAAAAATCTGAAAACAAAATTGATAGAACATCATGTCACAATTTAATATAGCTTTGGTGTCTAGAGATAGGGGCCATCCTCATTGTACGAGGTATCCCTTATAATGGTCTACTGTAGGTTTCCCTAAATACATTATTAGGGACCTTTAGCATGTACAAGACGGTATGGCTGATCACAACGTTAGCTCTAAGGTCCGTTCCAGAAGGGTGCACCAACACAACACTACTTCTTGAATGGACCTTAGAGTTAACGTTGTGATCGGCACTACCGTCTTGTACATGCTAAAGGTCCCTATTATCATATCCGTCTGCCTATGAAAAACAAATTTGAGAATAAAATAGAAAATCAACGACCTTGTTCTTTATTTGTCAAATCTTCTAATTCCTTATCTGTTACATTCATTTTCTACCAGTAATTCCAGTATTATGTTAAAAAGTCCACATGTGCGCTTTGAAACATCCTAATAAAGCACCCAATAAATGTTATTATTATTATAATCATAAATCACAGTACTGTAAAATATGGCAATATTGTTTAGAGATGGGGGCCATCGTGATTGTACGACGTATCACTGATAATGGTCTACTATAGCTCTATTGATTTTGAAACCCTGATTAAATTATTCCATCTCTGCAAGAAAAAAATCTGAAAACAAAATTGATAAAACATGAACTGTCAAATTGAAATATAGTGTTTGCACCTCGACGGGGCATCTTCATTGTAGGAAGGGGGTACCCTTGATGCTGGTATATACTGTAGGTTTCTCTATCTCCCCAAAATAAAACTTTACAATACAATAGAAAATCATGATACTATGAAATACATAGTGTCTATAGGGAGGGCCTTATTCCTTTTACATTCACCATGCAGACATTACATTTACCTGAATGTAAAAGTCATTCCATTGCCACAACCATGATCGAATGTTAACATTCACCTAGCAGACAGGCGTGGGTGTTTGCGAGAGGTAAACATCCCTGTAGCTGTCAAACCTCCGCTAGTATTACACATGTAGGAAGTGTTCATTAGACCAATTTAAATTACCGTTTCACCTGTCGACACTAAAGGCCAGGACTAACATTGCAGACAATCAAAATGCAATTTAGCTGCTTCAAACAGTGCTGCGCATAAGCTTCAAGGCCCGATAGCAAGGCTTAACTCAACCCAGGTCTAAGTCATTATCATTAAGACCATTGCTTTTACTTTTAAGTAGCCATGATTTAATGGCTTACGTAGTCCTGGATTAAGTTAAACCTCGCTATTGGAATACGGGCTTAAGCCGTTTATCAAAACAAAACCCATATCGTTCGATATCACCTGTTATCGGTGGCGAAAATTCAAACCTACTTCTAAAATGATGTCAGACTTTTCATTTTTTTGCTACAGGCACTCAGCATCCAAATCACTTCGCACTTCTCACACAATGATGTGTCTTCATTTATCAATGTGGTGAGCTTCTATTTTGAGATGCAAGTATGATCGCATTCAGGGCAACAAGTCAATACATATAAATACAAAAGGAGGTGTGGAATGATTATACCTTCAAAATCACTGTGAGCAGAAGGGACAAATGGTAGTAGAAAAAGTAAACAAATTCATTCAAGCCTTCACAATAGCTACAAAAACAATTAAACATCAGTAACTGCCCTACCCAT
The DNA here is from genome assembly GCA_036244855.1 of Temnopleurus reevesii. Classification (NCBI taxonomy): domain Eukaryota; kingdom Metazoa; phylum Echinodermata; class Echinoidea; order Temnopleuroida; family Temnopleuridae; genus Temnopleurus; species Temnopleurus reevesii. The sequence continues at coordinate 61,372 of BQKZ01000084.1, forward strand.
TGTGTGATGACAGTTTGACATTTCTCCCCAAAATAAGAGGGACAGGATTTCTCTTGAGTGCAAAATTGACTGTGAATGCTTGAATGGAGTTGATTACTTTGTCCAAATCCTTTGTCCCTTCTGCTCACATTGCAGGCAATCACCATCTAAATCACTTTTAACTTTTCATACAATGACGTGACTTCAATCACCAATCTCGCGAGATGCTATTATGTGGCATAATTATGGTGGCATTTAGGAGGAAAGAAAAAGGAAATCTTTAATGACAGCAGGACAATACATAATACATAATGAGGAGCAGAATGATTATGCCTGCTCAATGCACTTGTTCGCAGGGTCATTAGAGAAATTACTTTTAGAAATCGTCTTTTCATGCAAATGGCATTTGCCTCATGGGATAATTTCATCAGTATATTTCCTTTTCATGATTATCATGATTTCCCTTCTAAATGCTTTTCAGATTTGATGCGTTTCAACTTCATTTCCTGCTACATTAACTATTTATTTCATCTGCTATATTGGTTAATAAATAATTTAAAATTGGAAGAAATATTTATGGGGTATTCACACTCCTCTTTCCTTTTAAAAAGTGGAAATTCTTCATCTTTCATGAAGATTGTATTTGAGGATTTGGGCGATCCCAGAGTATTTTCTTTTTGCATGACTGAATGACGAAGTTAGTCAAGTGATTTCAGAAAGCTCTGTGCCTATTCTACTAGTGCTTAGCTGTTTAATTTGCAAAGAATCCTTTAAAATTAAATATCTAGTAAAGAGACTAAATAATGCAAATGGGTTGAAAAGAAAGATTGAATTACCTCCTCTGTTCTTTATGTAATCCACACGTCTCCACATCAGGGGAATCTGTAAATCGTTAAAAAAAAAAAAAAAAAAAAAAAAAAAAAAAAAAAATGCTTCAATAAATGGTAAAATATCATAGAGAAGAGAAAAGTATTAATTCCTAACACAAGTTTTCGGTGCAACACTATGTACCATATTTTGTTGCACATTCGCTGAATTTCAGACCTTTTCAAACATTAGCGAGTTGTTATTTTCACCCTTTGAAAGTATATCAACATTCTAATGAGTGGACATTTGAGTGAATCCATGGTCGTGAAATTCATGAAAATAAAACCCCAGCAAAAATTTCAGCTTTTAAGGGACTGACCCTATACTGCAAAAAATTAATTGAATTGTGGCAGGGGCTAATTATGATTGACAGCTAACATTCTACTCTCTTCATAATGACACATAGGGATGAATGAGCTCGCATTTAAAAGTGCCCTCTCATGCCCGCACTCTAGACTTTTAAATGTTACTTTTATATTAAACTGCATACCTGATACACAAACTGTAGCTCTACATGGCTCAATCACATCTCCTCCCAGTTCAGCTTCAACCCCCGAATCACTCCCAGCACTCTTGATCTTCCTTGATGCCGCCCGATCAGCAAACTCCGCCGTCTTGCGTCTCTGTAGCTCAGACATGTACGAGAGGACGCGCACGTTTGACGTGAGGAGGTTTTTCGCCGCTTCGAGGCTCTGCGCTTCCCGCTTGCATGCCGCGAGGAGCTTCCGCGTTCCCTCTCGCATTTTGATCTCCAGGTCTATCTTCTGCTGCATGTCATAGTCCTTTGAAAATGGAAGAGACAAAAAAAAGTTGTATATCATGGGCAAATATTCCACTATGCAGGGCACCTTTAAGAGATTCCTGGTATAACTTTTCACTATTCAGATTCAATTTGCAAACTCCATGTAATGATCTTAAATAATCATGGCTCAAATAGTTCATAAATTGAAGTGAAAAATAGAAGAAAAATTAGGTGGGCAAAAGAATTTATGGTATTATTGCCCATATTTTTATTGTATGGGCAATTCAAATACACAGGAGAACCTCATGAGATACAAGATATCCTTTCTTTATCAAAAATTAGAGCCAACTGTTAAAATCAATACAACAAACTAAATACATTTGAATCATTTGTTGCTGAATCATGAAGAATGCAAAGTAGCTTTTACTGCAAGAATAACATTTCAACTTGAATTCAAGAAAGTAATCAAATTGATATTGTAAACTTCTAAAGTAAAAGACACATTTTATATTCTCCAATTCCAAATGGGGAAAATACATGGTCGGGTATTGGATTCATAATGCATGAAATGTTTTACAATGTACAGATGGTCGAAACATGAGAACGTAAGCATACAAGCCATGCTGCATAATGTGACATGGCCCTGGATGTGACAATCAACATGACAATCAACATGACAATCAACATGACTCTAACATCACTGTGAGCAGAAGGGAAAAAGGAATTGGACAAAGTAAACAAAATCATTCATGCCTTCATAATAAAGGGAAGGGGAAGGGGTGGGCCAGGGGGAGGGAAAGGGGAGGGCTAGGAGAAGGGGAATGAGAGGGGATGGGGAGGGAATGGGAGGGGAAGCATACAAGCCATGCTGCAT
>BQKZ01000084.1:64606-85052 GCA_036244855.1 Temnopleurus reevesii
AAATTCATTTTCATTTCAAGAACTGATGCGATGATTATGGGGCACCACTGCAACTCATCAAAAATATATCTTTATTGGGTTGACTCATTCCTGGAATTGCTTAGGTATATTGCATTTCTAAAAGACTGAAGCTCTCCTCAATTGTATTGTAAGCCCCCCCCCCCCACTCAAAAAAATTATTTTGTTGCCCAAGAATGGCTTTAAAAATATACCATGGGTCGGTTGGTCTGAGTTGTTCTCCTTTCTTACATCATTTCTGGAACACAATTCATGTAGAAAATGATACATAGTTGAGTGAAAAGACAAAAAAATGTGAGAAAATGTTTATCTAGTATTTTACAGAAAATAACTTTTTGGCATGTTGGTTTAAACATGCCAAAAAATTGTATGGATGTCGAAGAATGGCTTTTTTTCCTTTTTAAATAGCATCGGTCGGTGATTAGGATTCTTTTTTTCTTGCTTAATAATCATATTTGGAACAGATTTCATGTAGAAAATAACACATAGAATGAAGTGAAAGGCTACAGAATGAGGGAAAATAACTTTTCAGATTGTATTTCACAAGTCTATGTTTAACTTTACTTTTGCAACTTGAGTGAACATTATAAAAATTAAAAAAAAAGGTTGGGCCATTATCAGAAAGTTGGCAGCAACCAAACAACTTTTTTTTGGAGGGGGAATAAGATATCAGTGTAGTCCTATGCAATAGCTATCGTGAGAATTTGTGAGCCTGCAATGAATACATTTTTCTTGTGCATCCATTGTGAGGTGAAAAGTTTGAATTGAAATGATCTATTAATTAATAATAACAATAATAATAGATGCAATTCATATAAATGTAGTGCACGTATCCACTCTACAGAGTGCTCAAGGTGCTTTGCATTATTATTACTCTAGCTTTAGCCCGGCGTACACCAGTGCACATGACATATCCAGGAATGAATGTTCCTAACAGGTACCCATTCATCTCACCTGGGTTGAGTGCAGCACAATGAGGATAAATTTCCTGCTCAAGGAAATTAATGACATGGGTGGAATTCGAACCACGGCCCTCTGGTTGAAAGGCGAGAACATGGTCCACTAAACTACAGCCCCTCCATAATTGAGATCCTTTGTGTAGGCGAAATAAATCAATATTTTGCCATAAGTATGTCTGAAATTGCCATTTCAACTGTATGAATTGGCCTTATACATTTTCAATAATTGAGATATTTTGCGACATTGTAAGCTAAGACATTTGAATTGAAGTGATAATTGAGTTCTTTTGTGAAAGTGAAATAAATCAATATGTTGCAGTGTAATCATTTTCTGAATTATTAAATTTGACAGTTTGAATTGCCCTTTCTACGAAAACCTTGATATCTAAGTTTTCAATAATTGAGTTTTTTGTGAAAGTGAAATAAATCAATATCTTGTAACATAATTATCATTTGAATGTATCTCCAGTAGAAAGAATCTGCAGTTGTATTCAACAGTGCCGCGAACATCACCAATTCTACTCAAGAATTGATGAATGTGCAAGGCACTACTCCTTGCCACAGTCAATCAATCATGGAGCTTTAATGCAACCAATACGTGTCAGCAAGATTCTGTATGGCCCTTTAGGCAGCCTAAAATAAGTTGCTTGGTTGTCCTCCACCGACTGACCCTGCAAAATTGGGCTGACCTCATTTCTCTCTTATCATTCACAAAAGATAAAAAGAAATTTATAAATACAGATGGAATGTGGTACTAAATATCATTTCTAATAGTTTATTGGCATTTCTTGGCCCCTACATGTGCATGTAAATCACTATTTACCAATAGCCATATGTTTGGGGTGAATAATGTAATTGTTTTTTTGTTCGGGGGGGGGGGGGGGGGGTTCTAAGGTACTGGAGAGTTGAATGCCTCTACAAATGTTCTCTTTAATCTCAATAATTGAAAGAATGCCAAAACACTGGCCAGCATGATATTTTCACTTGCCCTGGAGAAGCGGACAAATGTGTTGGTAGAGCCTTGGAAGCTAAGGATTTGGGTCCACTTTCCTCCTAAAACGTAGTAAAAATAACTACGTAAACAAATTAAAACTTTTCTGACAGACCAACGCTATTTTATCGGCATTCTTGGGCACACAACCATTTTTTCTTGGCCCTATGAGGAAGGGTTAATCTAATGATCAGATCGCTGGCTTATTAATGACATTTCAACATGCCACGTTGAACTTGTAATACTATTGAGGTGTTGTTCAAAATCAACTGCAAATCAACTGCAACTTTGCAAATTGTAACGCGCATTTTCATTCGCGCATGGTGCGCGCATTTAACAAGATATGCCTGAAACAATGATTATGATTGGCGTATTCCAATCAACTGCAACTGCCGATCAATTGCAACTTTTGAACAACACCCCCTGTATGTATTGTTAACCCTTGCACATGGTACAACACCTCCCAATACTGGCAATAGTTACCCTAAATGGCTGACAAGTGTTTTTTTTTTTACTTTTTTGTTCTGATGATATCAAATTTGCTCATGAAATTGCAAAATAAGAGTCTATTGACAACGTATTTTCTCTTCTCTATTTTGAGTCATTAATCTAATTGTTTTTTTTTTTTTAATTTTTTTTTTAAATTTTTTTGAGATTTTGCTCAGTCCTTTTCAGGACTTTTTCTTGAAAGATAACCCTACACCACATGCTGCAACCGCAAACCTCTTTGAATGTTTACTACACCATGCAAGCTCTAGTTTTCTTCATTAATTTTTTTGGTTCCAAGTTTACTGTGGACCTAACAGTGACATCGCAAAAATTGATATCATTCATGAAAGCGAAATAAATCAATATTTTGCCACATAGTGATCATCTGATAAACCTGCAATCGTATTCAAAAGTGCGAACGGCATCAAGTCTACTCACTTCTCCTTGCCACAGTCAAACAAAAATGGAACTTTTGGACAACCAAACATTTTTTTTCCTCAGCGTTGTAAGAAAGGGTTAATCTAATGATCAGATCGCTGGCTTCGTAATGACATTTCAACATGCCACATTGAACTTGTAATGCGCAGTATTGTTAACCCTTGTACATGGGATAACACCTCCGAATAGTCCCAATAAATGGTTCACAAGTGGCTTTTTGTAAATGTGGTAAAAAAAGTTACTGAGAATTGATTGTATTTTATCCATGAAGAGAAAAATAAGTGATGCACCTTTACCAAAGTGGAAACAATTTTTGCTTTAGATTTTAGACATAAATCAAAATAGATGATCTTTCATAATGACTTTCAATTCACTTTGCAATACAGATTAAACTCTACAAGATCTTTTGGGATTAAATGAAAATAAGAGGAGTTCAAAAGTGTGGGTTTTTCAGCACAGAAGGGAAATCTAATGAGCTGTTCAGAAGTGTTCTTTTTTTTCAAAAAAAAATGTGATGACCCTAAAATTAAAATAAGAATATCTTTACTGCAAAGGGAAACAGAAAAAAATGTAACATAATCAGCCCTTGAAGAAAAATTTATACAGTGGATCCTTGCTATAAAAAGGTCCATTTGGACCTAATTCTTCTTTGTACAGATATACTGTTATATCAGGATCAAAATATAATAATACAGCAAACACTTTGCGGTGGCCCGAGAGCCATTGGCCAATTAAAATCCTATACAGCCATCTAATAACCCATATTAGGTGGCCTGGCTGAACACAGAGAAACTATCAAGCATATGATTGCAATGAATTTTAAGCACATTATTTTGGCTGCCTGGAAATTGAAATATTTATGCTCAGTGGTGGCCTGGCTGACCGGGCCATGGGACCATGAAAATCACTTTGTGAAAACAGGAACTGGTAAAGCTTGGTCCCTTGTCCTTTCTCTGTCATTTTTGGTATGATTAGCAGGGTGCTACAAACATTTTTTTGTTACCCTGTCAGGCAACCAAGTTTTTCAATCACTTGCCCGAACAAAAGTTTCCCTTGCCCCAAATTGATGGCTAATGCCAATTTGTTTTTTAAAACTTTGATGAAAGAGAAAAAATATAAAAATTTCAGGTTGGGCCATTTTTAGAGCGTCGGTCGGTGTAATGTAGGGCATCCAAACAATTTTTTTTTTTTTGGGGGGGGGGGTCTTAGAAGAAGCCTAAACAATACCTGGAGGCTAACAGCAAGTTGTCTGAAATAGAACAGATCCAGATCTTCGATGATATCCCATCTAGATCCATCTTGAGCTATGCTGGACCTCACATCCATAGAGGCAAGCTACAAGAAAAGAAATAAAAAATAATTTGATAATTGATTAATAACATGCACATTTACAATTAAAACGGTATCTGAGGCCTGTAAAAGAAAAGATGCATGTACATTGTATGATTATGATAAATATTGATGGTAAGTCTCTGGCAAAACATATACCATAGAGCTACGATTGATTTTCAGTTAATCATATCTCTTTTATGTTACAGGCCCATAATATGGATTACATACAAGGTGTATAAAGCAGTTAGTAGAAAATGAATTCATTACTAGTTCACAATTGATTTGGGCTCCATACGTCCAACTTACGCTCCATGTGAGACATTTAGAATGCGTAATCTTTCCCATTGATTCACTGTGTGAACTAGTCTTTGTACAGGTCATCTTTTGATTTATCATGACTTTCAATCATTTTTAAAAATTCAATATTTTGAAAACTACACACCTTTTTGATATTACAGAATGTTTTGGGGGATTGGTTTTATATATGTATGTACTACAACCTAAATTTTCTATTTGTGTATTTTGCTGCATTTAATTCATGCACTGAATGTATACAATTCCTACTCTAACTGCCAAGAGCAAGATAAAAAATATTCTAATCACGAACATCTATCATTCTCAACTTTCGGTTCCCTCTTGAATATACTCGAAAGAACAATCTATTATTGAGGAACGACCACTCCATGGAGAGCCAATGTGAATAATTTGCAAGTTCACCAGCAGGTTTACATATATTTCCTTACAAATATTGTAGTACAAATGAAGGAAACAATTGTACAAACACAGTCATAATTTTTTTAAAGGTGGAAACACTTTGTAACTGAAATGCTGAACAAAATGGGACATGTAATAGTAGAATTGTTTTATTTTCTTTTCAAATTAATACTTCCAAATATCTTGTTGATATGACAGCGGGCTCATTATCTTATGTTTTCACAAGGTGATTGGAAATGGAATAAGGAAAATCTGCAGTTTGTCAAAATCTTTGGGGTTCTCCACATCTCTTCTTCCTGAAATTGGTAAAAGATTGGTCTATTTTCTCATTTCACGATTGCTCATTTCATATCTTCTTGAATGGACAATCTTGGTTCTACCCTGAAGAGAACAAAAAGCTGATGAAGTCCAGAATGAAAAAAACTCCAAGTACAGATCATATGGTTAAAGGTATAGTTTCGTAATGGTTAGGATGCAGAAAGTGATGTGAAACGAGCTGATGTATTCACACGTTGCTTTTAACTGTATACGAAATAAGGAGAGAAAATTGTACATATTCTGGAGTATTTTACGTCGAACACGCCAATCGGCCATGATTCCTACGGTGTGCTAAGTGCTTTTGCACGGGGGAGCGTCGGTCCGGAATGGGCGGAGCGATCGGTGGTATTGTCTGTGGTGTGTGAGTTCGCATTCATTTTGTACGTGAAGCATGTTGTGCTAGGAAGGGAGACCGCAGCATCATTTTTTATTTCGTGATAATTAAGCCATTTCTTGATCGATTTTAATCAAACAAACTATGAACATGCTATAATTTGCCATTGGAAAACTGAATTATGGTAATACTTTTACTACAGCTCACAAAGTGGTTAAATATCTGAAGCGCCATCCTCCCAAAACTGGTCTATCGGTTTAAATAAGGGAGCGGTAATCAACCAACCCCTCTCCCTTCCTCATATCTATTCATGATGAAAATAAAATGAAGATATAATGACAGCCCTCTACAGCCCCTCCCCCATCCAATCATCGTCTATTTGTGTCATCAAATCCCCCCAAATCACCAATTCAACCAATTGACCTTCGCACAAGTGGTCATTTGTGGCGTAATTACCCGGTATTAAGTTCACTCAAGGATACACATAGAATTCGGTCTGGTCAAAAGAGATGCTTTCTTCTCAATGGGCATGAGTCATAGGGGTGATGAGGAATGGAAAAAGTGGTCTTGGAATGCCCTGGAGCAAGATACTTTAGCTGGTGCTGCACGAGCCAAGATTGATCTGATTTCTGGTTTCTAAGCCCGATCATCCCTGGTTGTAAATTATGTGGAGATTCAATAACCAGGGCCCTATTGCATAAAAAGTTGTATTAAAACGCAAGTCAGAAACTAGTTAAATGCAACTAACTTTTCAACCGAACTAAACTCTGTTTGTAAGACTTACGTTTAATTTTGAGAGTTGCGTTTAAACACATGTTTTTTTAATGCAATAATGCACCGTTTTTAAAAAAAACTAATGTTTTTTTATGTTCTCATCAACAATTCCACTCTTTTCTTGTTCAAAGTCAATTAAATTAGAATGAGCATGACTGGAGGAAATAAACAACTACTTTTGTATAAATGTTAGGGTGTGCATGGTATTTAGCTCTTGAAAGCTTAATAACCCAAGCCAGGTTTACACTGTGTGAATGAGTGAGTTAATTCTTATTTGCCCCCCCCCCAAAAAAAAAAAAAAAAAAAAAAAGAAAGATAGCTTGCTCATCAGTTGTAATTTCTACTCATAATTTGCTCACCAATTGCGCGTGCACTAGCTTCACCCACTTCTGATCAAATTCTTCATTAGCCGGAATTTAGCGAGCTAATTCCAAAAAACTCTCAGAATTAGTCAGCTACTTCCAAGAATTCTGGATAGTATTGGACTGCATTCCTGACTCCCCTCAATTTTCTGGGCTAAAATAAAGACCCCTGTTGCACTACATCAAAGGTGTCCCAGTTCAATTTCTGGACATTTTGTCAACATTAGCATAGACTGACGGTGGAAGCGTATTAAATCTGACGGTTGAAGCGTATTCAAACTGACTGTGGGAGCGTTAGATGATTTTTCAACAACAGCATAAACAGAGGTCAGGCTACTCGGTTATATCATCAAGTACTTTTGATAGATACCAATGGTTAGGCCCCCCAAAAATTGTTTTGTTTCCCTCAACTGGCCGACCTTTTGAAAATGGCACAACATATTTTGTTTTAATTCTTCACTCAAATGGCATTAAAAGTCTTATTTTGGGGGACACCTCCATTGGAGACGATGAAACTTTGAACACCATCCCATTTTGAAATGTTATCCTATTATTTCTTTCCGAAAGCCTATCCTGGAGGCTGAGGTCAAAATCATATCGCACCTGCTAAAGAATCAACAGATTTTCCTCTTTTTTCTGGACAAAGAAGTTTTTACACATTTGGATTTATAAGTGAATGATTGAAGAAGAGAAAACTGTCTCTTTCCTGATTTTTTTTCTTCAATATTCTGAATGTAATAACATACAGTGTAAGTCAGACAGCTTCATTTGATAATTTTAAATAACAAATTTGTAATGTGTGACAATGGCTTTAAATGAATCAGAAGTAAAAAAAAAAAAAATAAATAAATAAATAAATAAAAAAATAAATAAATGATTTTTAAACATGGAACCGCATGCTATCACCAGTTGAATGTATCTTTATATAGACGATACCTAAAGCCCTGGTCACATAGGACCCCGGAAGCAACACGATTCACCCCGACTCGTTGTTCTGAGGCAGTTACTGTGAATTAACAAAGAGTCGGGGTGAATCGTGTTGCTTCCGGGGGTTCTATGTGACCGGGGCTTAACAATATTGAACGGATTGCACACATTTTGGTATAAAAAGCACGGCTCTCGTTCGGTGTAAAAGGGGATACCGGTGAATGCACTCTGCACCCCTGAAGGGATGGTTAATTACGCCCGCTTATATGATTAGTCCATCACTACACCCCAGGTGGAAGATGGTGCTTTCTATTTCACCCCTCTAGGGGAGAAATAGTAGGAAAATACAGATAAGATGAGAAGTGCGCAAATTCTTAGACTTCAAAATGGATCAAACCTCGAGGGTTTCATGAATGTTTTATGAGGAGAATTCCTCTTGCTCGATTTACTAGCAAAATAATTAGGTCAAAGCATTTTGAAGTAAAAATCAGGGATGGGGTGGGGGAGGGGAAATATTGCTCCATGTGTCCATGTATAAAAGTAAGGTTTAGAGATCAAATTTCATATTTCAGAATAATCAATCAATTTGCATACAAGTAAAATGGGAGCAGGAAGAATACAGATGTGTAATTCACATCACTGAAAAGAGTTTTAATTTATCTAAACAATGACAAACAATGACGCCTCGTTTGTTTCTAAAATTCAACTGCACCAAAACTCTTGAAATGAAACAAGGTCTGAAAGTAAAAGTTTAAAAAATTGTAATTGATTACCAGAGTCTACTTGTTAAAATGTATTTTGATGTTTGAGTGGGTGAATGGATTGATTGGTGATGTATAGATGATGATTTATTTCATTCTCCTGCAAAAACCTCATTTATTCATCAATATCTTGTTCATTCACTGATTCTCACCTTCCCCTCATCAATTTCATACATTCAAATCCACAGATTAATAATGAGTATAATCTACAAGATTTTATAACTTTTACTTTAAACTTTATTGTACAGTTTATCTAAAATGCAAACGAAGTGCCATTTTTAGATTTCAAAGCAAACTCTTTTCAGTGGCATGACATAACATGGAAATAAATTTCCCATATATTTTGTTCTTACTGTTTGTACATTTTCATTATATTCCAAATTTTCTTTGAAGAATTTATGAAATGATGGTATAATGGATTGCTGAGAAAACAGAAGCCTAACCTCTTTCTCAGGGGCTTACATGCACTTTAGCTAATTTGATCTGTAGAAGAGGGCCAACATGTGGGTCAAAATATTCAAAGGCAAGAAATCTAAGATCAGTCAAGGGAATCGGACTCCTTTTCTAAGGGAAAGTCCCCGCACGGAAAAACATCTCAATGTATGAACAGGTGCGTATTATGAGCGTTGGTGTCTTTTTATAAAATGTTTTTGGACATTTCTCATATTCACTCTAAATCAGAAAAAACTTAAAGGGAAACCCACCCCTGGGATTATCGCGCTCTCATTGAATGAAGAAAAATCAGATGAACAAACAGTAAGAATTTGAGCAAGATCGGACAACCCGTTCAAAAGTTATGACTTTTCAAAGTCACAGAGATATGATGATCCCTACCGCTCATGGGGATCCGTGCGATCGGCAAATTCGACGGAATCCGTGACGTCATGTCGGACAACTCCTCATTCACTCTGTATACAAATTGTCACATTTAAAAATTTTTTAAAAAAAAAAAAAAAAAATGCTGATTTTCGATTGGGGTATAGCATTTCTGTATTGATTATGCATGTATTTTGAGAAGAATGATGTCGCAACCTTATTCTAAAATTTACATTAATCCTTTTTTCTAAATTATATGTACAAAGTAAATGAGGAGTTGTCCGACATGACGTCACAGATTTCGTCAAATTTGCCGATCGCGTGAATCCCCATTAGCGATAGGGATCGTTAAATCCAGTGACTTTGAAAATTCATACCTTTTGAACGGGTTGTCCGATTTTGCTCAAATTTTCACAGTTTGTTTATCTGATTTTTCTTTATTAAATGACAGCACGATAATTCCAAAGGCTGGTTCCCCTTTAAAGCCCAAGTATAGTTTTGGTAAAAGCGAATATTTTTATCGCCAAATTTTGTCTTCAAATCTACTTAAAAAGAAACATGATATCATGAACATGTTGTACAAAAGATTGTACGAAAAATTAACAAGTTTTGGAAAAGTTATAACCTAAAGTGTGGAAAATATTTTAGCGTCGTAGCCCCCGACGCGAATTCAATATTTTCTTTCTTGATAAAGGACAGCTTCTCATGAACAGAATTGGATAAAAATTTCAGAATTTATTTTTTGTATTCCTTTTTCGCATGCTTTAATAAAATCTTGGAAATAATTTTCTATATGCCCGATAAGAAGCAAAATATTGTTATAACCAAGAGAGGGCGCTAAATACGATTTAACGGTCAAATTCAAATTTTCAAAGAATTCGCTCGTAGAAAAATATGCTATGATCTTGAAATGTGTATAGAAACTATATGTCATGGTATATATCCCCAAAATTCACATTTCTTTAATCTTTACCAAAACTATACATGGGCTTTAAGGTGAATTCTAAATATGTTTAAGCAGTTGTAAACAATACCATTTAGAGATGCAATGTTATCTCTTTGATAAGGCACAATAACAGATGCACCATATTTCTGTAAAATTGCCATTCTTCCGAGATCAATAGACTTCTTGTACTTCCTGTATGATTATGGGGGTGTTGCTCGAAAGTTGCAATTGATCACAAGTTGCAGTCTATCGGTATGTGGCAATGAGACTAATCGTTTCATGCCCATCTTGTTAAACGTGCATGCGCGAATGATAACGTGTATTACAATTTGCAACTGATTTGCAGTTGATTTGCCGATCAATTAAAACTTATAGCACCATCCCCAACGACAAAGCTATTCTTTACACAAAATTTTTGATAGATGAAGTTGCAATCGAAAGTTGATGCATACATTTGAAGGTATACCACTGTAAGAGTAAATTTTAAAGGATATTTCATTATATTTTTTTTCAATAATGAAATAACTGTGCTTATTGTACAATTTCTTTTGTTTTCTACCAAGCATGGTTACCATGGATACAGTAAACTCTGACCACCAGTTTCATTACCTACAGAGTTTACCTGTAGCACTCAGTTCAATTCACAGCAGGGACACAGGTCTGTGATCAAGTCCTGCGNTTACCTGTAGCACTCAGTTCAATTCACAGCAGGGACACAGGTCTGTGATCAAGTCCTGCACTGTGAACAGTACCGACAAAGATATTGGGCAAAGTCCACAACTCCCATTCAAACCTTCACTCTACATGTAGTTCTATACACATAAAGAAAAGTCACTCCTTCTTATTCTGCTGAAAAATATCAAACTGGTGTCATGCTTGCACTCTGAATCAACGGGAAAATAATTTCTTGTGTCTGCATATATCTATTGAGAAGGTTTAAATGAGAGTTTACTTTTTCCAATTCCTTTGACTGTTCTGTTCAGAGTGATTTCTATGCATTTCCTTTAACAGGTTCCAGTGACAATAAACTTCTGAGGCAAAGTGTATCATTTGGAAGGCAATCTAATTTTTCTAGATTAAGTATCTTTTAAAAGAATCTTCGGTGGTACAGTTGTGATGCAGTAAAAATTAAAAACTAGACAACGAATTATGTGTAAACTGTTATAATCAGTTTATTATCTTCCTTTCACAGACAATTATTCCAGAGTTTACGCTCGACAACGGAGCGGCTCAACGACGGGAGAATTCGTCAGATTCCTGCGTTCTTGCTAACCCGTCCTTATTCCCTCCTTTGCTCTTAACTTCTGTTACGCTACTCGCTCAACGGCAGTATGCAAATTGAGTGTGATGAGCTCTCACGCCGAAATCCAAAGATTTGCATTATAGGCACGTGATACGCTTGGCCGCATCTGATTGGCTACGTTCCTGCATCTAAGACGGACTTGGGATTAAGCAAAAACCGTTGTAGAATTCTGATCTTCGCTGCTGTTGTCATTGGCAACCAGCGAAGCCGACTTAAACGGGTCGAAAATGGTATTGATCAGCGATTTTGCCGTCCGTGATGACGGTGCGTAACCTCGCAAACCTTGACTTTGAACAGTACTTTGCGATTTGCAAGTACTTTTGATGAATAGAATATTAAAAGGACTTGAAACGTTGATTGGAATAAAAGGTACAGGGGTGAAATCTACATTTGAGATCAACGAATGTGAACGATTCGATCTATAACCAAATGTGGGCAAATACATAGGATTATCACCATAACATATCTTTTGAAATACTTTCAGCCTCCTATAACTCGGCTGTCGAATAAAGCCAAGTGAGCTAAGAAATAGAGAATAACAATTTGAGGGCTAACATCAACTAAAAGTATCTGAAAAAGGATTTCCGTTTCTGATATTGCTCAAACAAAAATGAAAACCTGTTTCGTTTACAGACAACCACAGGCACAAATATGCACATTATACTCACTGCGGCACTGCTGATGCTGCCAGCACGTTTTCGGACTCCGATTTCAAACATGTTTCCGGAATTGCAATATTACAGTCCGAACCTCAAGAAAATGATGTCTGATTGCTCTGTATGTACACTGCTAAAATTCCAAGGATCAATCAAGAGATGTGTATCCAAAATCAGAGACGGGGAAGAAAAATCGCTGAGAGATGCGATCGTATTGATTGCCGACATTCAAGAATGGGGCAAGAATTCCTCTAGTATGTCAAACATGGATGAGGACCAATCAGTAATCAGCAAGAGTGAGCAAACTAGCTCTCCGGTTATGTCAATTTCTTAGCTCCCAGTTATTGTGTGGTGGAATTGCTACAATATATCTTTGCCGATAGGTAATAAAAAATGTTACAGATATCAAGATTCACAATCAATTCAGGAAATTGGTCGCATATGAAATGGTGCGAGCGATTAGAATGATGGCAATTTCTGACTTGATCCTGATGTTCTTAAAGTATTGATGAGAAGAAGTACCCATATCCGTTCAGTTATATACAATTTTACAGACCACTGGTGGAAGAGTCAAGAGATCTCTATTAGATTAAAAGAAAAAAAAGTTATTGACAAACTGATGGATTGGATAAAGCAAATCATAAGGATTAAGAAGGATGAACTTCAGAGTTCATCCAAATGATCAGTTTAATCCTCCACTTCAACCGATAATCCTCGGATGCTAAGTAATAATCCCTTAACTGCTTGAAAACAGACTCCTGCTATTTGTGATGTGTGGTCACTATAGGTGAAAATTGCACCCCTTTACAAATGAAATGCATCTGAAGTCAAAGGGTTCCTGGTTTTTAAAATGAAGCACTTCAGATCTTTTCCAAAGTAATGAGTCATTTTCACAAAAGTTAATCATTGCTTCAGAGAATAATCCTGTTACTCTGTGCGGATTTAAATCACTTACGAATTTCATGAAAATTGCAACCCTTTCCAAACAAATGCACTTTAGAAAGTTTCCAAATTGTTTCGTTGAAGTTGAAGCACTAAAGTCCAGATCCAATAGTCATCCAATAGTCACAGATTGAATTTTAGTTCATGCTTCACTTGGAGACGTAAAATAGTCGACGATATACACTGTTTGTGCTCATCACGACATCTCCCTTCTATTTATGAGAAATGACTAACAAGGAAATAAAATTCAAAGATAAACATCGAGGAAACAAACATCTCGTTTGAAACAAAAGTTAACATTTCAAGTCGTTGGCAGATAAATGGCAAGCACACTCAAGCACTCAGCTGAAGATTCCAATCATTTACAAATGATGCATACTTGCATAGACACTTGTACTGTAGGCATCCCGGTTTGGGATATCCAAGCCAGAAAGCTGAAATTTCAATTAAAATTATGCGCCAACTCCGGCATAATCTCACTTAATCATCCAACCGGCCCGATTCTGCTCAATTACTTGCGCATGACCGACCGCGGAGCGTAACGAGGATCCTCTCCAACGCCGGGCATCGGTTTCGGGATTCTCAAGGACTCTCGCTTTCTCATTTATCACAAATCGTCTAACTCCCCATCAAGTTCAATTTACACTTGAAGAGATCTGGTGAAAAAAGCTAATTAGCAGAATTGAAGGCTTCGGTCATTACAAAGGGATCAATCTAAATGCAATTACAATGCAAATGTGTATGTTCTGGATGTCCTTAATTTGCAGTCAAATCTATTCGGGTTTCACAAATTCATTGAATCATCAAATTAGCGCTTCTTAAATCTTTGTTCCTGGACAACATGGCCGAAATTCAATTACCTAAAATGTTTTAAAATCCACAGATATTGGACGGCTTCATCAAAACCAAAGAAAGATGCTCAATAATACATTTTATGTTTGAACATTCCATCCAAGTTTGTCATTGTAAATCCTTCACTTCAAGTACAACTGTCCTTTCCACATTTATTACACATTCAAAAAAAAAATATTGCAAATACAGCCCATAACAGGAACCAATCAATGTGAATTCGAAAAGTCACTGATGCAAATCGAGCAAAGAAATGAAATACGGCACTTCATGAATCCATGGAAATTAATGACTCGAAGACAAATAATCGCACATTGATAATCCCCGCAAAGCTCCCCTCTTAGCTCCTCATAAATCTCATGAATAAAATCATCACTACAAGACGAGATCTATGCGATGCAATCAGAACATTTTCATAAGGCAATGAATCTGCTGATGAAATGCAGCGCTGTGCGGAGCCAGAGATATGATTCTAACGTCCCACGACCCTCGGAGCAAATAAAAAAAGCAGACGGGGGGAAGAAGCGCAACGAGGGAAGAAGCGCAACGTGGCCTGGATAGAAATAATAAGCACTGCATGGGATGATGGCATGGATGAAGGGTAGGGAGCATGAAAATGGTTTAAGAAATGAGACGCCACCAGCCCTAGTAGAGAATCTAGCATACATATAGTGAGGGGACATGAAGGATTGTTGGGTTACAGATGGCTGTGACCTTTCCTTCCTTTTTTTGCTCTTAAGATGAGCAATGTTTTTTTTCTACAGGTCAATTATATACTATAGTAATTACAACCTGTATGTTTTTAATAACTAAATCGCGAACTGTGAATCATTTAACAAGTGATCAATGGACCAACCATTCAATATTTCAGATTTAATCATGAAATCACTCATTTAAACAAATAATTAACTCAATCTATCAAACAACCTCAAATAACACCTTCGTGTAAACTCATCAAAATATTGATATCCTAATCTTTTGATAAATGAATCAATCAACAAGTCAATTAATAATGCATTCAATCAATCAACAAGTTTAATATTCAACTAACATAAAACATTAATCAACCAATCTTAAATCAATCAATAAACCAATCGTTCAACTAAAGAGCTCAACAAAACACTGAATGAATCTTCCAACATCTATACAATGTAGGCACATTTATTAAAGTAAGGAAAGAAAATCTCCCTGATATAAAATGTTCTGAAGCAAAAATATGCAGTAATACTTACATGCATCATGTCAAATAATTATTTTCTCATTCAATCAGTGAAAAGTTAATTCCAAAATTCAATATCATTTGTGTCACACGTATAAAGTCACCATGTATCTGTTACTCCTGTAAAGTTCCATGAAAAATAAATGTACACAAACAATACATTTTAATGATGATCCCTCAGAGCAAAGATGTGCAGAGGTAGCGGAAACATCGGTAATGTGCCAATGAGTGCAATTAAATAAACCAGCCAAGCGAGTGAATAACTGAAAATGAGAGACAAAGAAATATGCTTACGCGCAGCTTCCTTTACAGGCATATGAACCTCAATAGAACAAAGACAAATTGCAACACATGTAACTCCAGTTTAAAAACAAATTCAATGAAAGGCAACGATTGGAAGACACAAAAGAACCAATTTCAAAAGTAAACATGGTGAATCATATTGCCATGAAGAATCGTGTTATGATGAGATGCGTTGAAGCATAGTCGGAATTTAAGTATCTTTGCGGTAAAGCACAGTGTGATTGGGCGGAGAAGCAAATCGGAAGTATTTACAGTTAATTTCATTCATTAATTTCAATCTTATTCTCCACTTCTCACGGATGTTTGTGATTTAATTTTTAATCAGGTAAAAGGCCACAGGCATCAGAGTCACAAAATGTCATAAAATGAAAACTTAAAAAATGTTGCAACGCAAACTCTGTTCATGCTTTAATGAATTTTCACCAAACCTCTCTTTGTACGTTTTACACCTACTACATGTTTCTCCTATTTCCTCTGCTTTTCAAATAAAGTCAAACCTACTTTTAACAGTGCTCAGCCATCTGTATAGAAAGACCACCTGTCTATAAAAACCAGCTTCCTTACGGTAAATCCTAACATGTAGATAGCAATTTACATGTATGTAAATGAACCTGACTACACTGTAAAGAGACCAACTGCTCATAAAGACCCCATTTTGGGGCTCCCTTCAGTGGTCTATTGACAAGTTTGACTGTATGTAATATTCGGGTGAACTTACCCTTTCAATATCAATGTTCAGCTAGGTAAATTTTTAATCCATTTACACAGTATAAAAGTGTAGCCAAATGATACATGCAAGGAACATGTATGAATGGAGTATCACAAAACATTATTCTTTATTCATACAGACTAACCTCGTTATAACGGGATAGTTGGGACCAGAGATATTGCCTCTTTATATTGAAACCTTCTTATATCAGGGCCAAAATACAATAAAATATAAAAAAGATGGGACCAGGAAGACTACCTTGTTGTAATCAGTGCTCTTTACAACGAGGTTTGACTGTACACCCTAATGTACAACAGTACATTAGCCAACCCATTACAGTGTCCTTCGATATCAAGTTCAGCAATTAAATGCTCGCGACAATCTACGGGCATCTATAAAAGACCTGTAAATTGGTAACAGGAACAGGAAATGAAAATGATTGCCGGAAACAAGAAGGTTAAGACTTTTGACCTACCCCCATTGTGGAGAGAAAAAAATCAAGCTCAACTTTCTTCGGCAATCTTTCAAAGACCAAATGACCCTATTTCCACTTCTTGATGCTTATCCTGGTAAATGAAAAACACTATCAATACTGTATAGTGGAAAATTTTTGCGGGGAATTAATTTTTGTGCTTTTCACGGAAATATTGCCAGCCGCAAATATTAGACCTGCAAAAATTATCCTAAAAAATTTGTACGTAATATTAACATGCACAGTATTTCACACATTGCATTTTGAAGTGGCATATACATGAAATGCTTTCAATATTTCAATCGCATGTATGTTCGCATTTCTAATCATAATCTCTGGAATATACTGTGATTTAACGTTCATTCTTTATGATTTTCAGCAAAAATTAAAAGCATTCTTTAGAAGCAGCAATCACTTTCCGTTTGTTGAAAAATCTCAGGTCAGGAGATTATACTTTTTTCATGCATTGTATTCACAAATTCAATACCCCATAAAAATGTTCATGGACTAACCAACCGAAAACAATTAACACCGCGGAATTATCCCGCAATACAGTACATGAAGACCTATTTACAAGACTTAAAAATGAACAAATCACCACTCCTTACAAGAAATTAATTGAAAATATGAAAACAAATCCACTTGTTAATTTAATAGAGGGATTGTATTTTAGAATGCCCCAAGCTGACAAACCAAGCACGAATTTCTTCTTAGAAAGTGTTATTAAAAAGTTGCAATTGATCGCAAATCAACTGCAAATCAGTTGCAAATTGTAACATGCATTTTCATTCTCGCATGGTGTGCACTTTAAACAAGACGTACATGAAACAATGATTTTGATTGGTGCACTCCCATCAAATGCGACTTGCAATCAATTGTCACTTTCGAACAACACCTCCAAATAAGAAGTGAACAAATCATCACCCCCTTGCGAAAAATTAATTGAAAATATGGGGGAAAATTACCCTATTCATTTCTAAAAGGGATTTCATTCTTGATTGCACCAAGCTGACAAACCAATCACAAATTTCTTCCAGAGTTCAATGCCTCACAGGGACACAGGAAATTTGTGAATGAAGAGAAATGAAGAGGGGAAGGAAACTTGTACTAAAGGAAACTGTGAGAAGTATTTCAAAAGCCCTTCCTCATATTTCATATGTATATTTCAGAGCTCTAACGTCTATTCCACATCTGTTAAAATCCATATTAAATAGAAAGCACAACTGCAGTACCTTGTGAGTTAAGCCCTGGTCACATAGGACCCCGGAAGCAACACGATTCACCCCGACTCGTTATTCTGAGGCAGTTAAGTGTGAATTAACAAAGAGTCGGGGTGAATCGTGTTGCTTCCGGGGCCCTATGTGACCAGGGCTTTAAGTATCTAGATCCAGTGTTACAAAGTTGCAAGATACATGTAGGTTATACATATTTCAAATTCATTTATTTCACCCGTTCCAGGCAAGGGCTAAAGCCTCACTCAAAAATTAAGAATTGGAATATAAAATGTGGAATATACTTTCTTTCTACTTGGAAACCTCACAAGTATTCATCAGAGCTTTAACTTCTTTTTCACATAGATCTGTTAAATCTATCTACACTTCAAGAAATCACAAACACAGCACCTTTTTTAATTGATTAGATTACAGTGGCAGAACTCAAACAAAGGTCTACGACACGCTGGTTTTATAACAAAGTTTCAGAATAGATGTAGACCTAAACACACATAAATCTCAAATTTATGCCTTTCATTCGTTCTTGTAGAAGCAGAATAAAAAAATTCAGAATTGAAATACAAAATTTGTAATACATTTTCTCTACACTTTGAAAAATAAACAACTTTGAAAATTATATGTGAAGGAAAATTATTTGCGTTCAGGCATACACAGTTCATGTTTAAATATATAAACAGACAATTCACATTATACGACATGAGAACACATTTCAACATTTGCTTCTGAAAATAGCATGCACCGTAATTTCAACATGTGTTTAATCCTCCCAATTGTTTATCTTTGTGTAAATACCACATTATCACCCAGTGTTGACGGAATGAATCAATTTCCCAGTGCTATTGATAGATCAAAGATACCATCAGGTGAATCTAAACAATGTCTGGTCGTTAATAAGGTGAGTCAGGCATATCAACGACCTGTCACAAGGGAGAGGAAGCAAAAATTACCCCCTAAATTTACCCATTCACGACAGGAATTATTTTGCAACACATTCAATCGCAATTCCTTTCCTATACTAAATTGGCAACACCAACATTTTTAATTCTGTCTTTTAAATATTCAAATTGAACATAATGAATTGATTCTTCATTTCCAGAAAGGGTGTTAAGCCATTAAAAGTTGCCAAATTGCGAGAAAAAAAAAAGGATTTTTGAACTTTTAATGTGTGGCCAATTTAAGGATCAAAGTGCATCAAAAGTTATAGAACAAAAACACAAAATGTGAACTATCTTCCTGAAAGTTTTGAGACATGTCCTGTATATATGTGCTATATGTAGTTGTACTTCTACTCTTCAACCTCCAAAGAATACATTTCTACATTAATAAACACTGGTAAACTGAGAAAATACGATCTTGATACTGTATAGTAGTCTATAAAATGCATGCATGTAGTTCAATCAGTTGAATAAAGATTTTGATCTGGTAATTCTTTTAAAACTCTAGGGCCCGTATTCTGATGTCAGGTTTAACTTAAACTAGAGTTTAAATATGTGGTTTAAGTATGGGAAGCCAAAAAAAAGGCTTGAATCTATAACAGTCGATGTTTAATTAACTAGCACGCTTGGCACTCATAGTATTTAAAACTGTCTCGGAATAAAAACTTCAATAGTTTTCTACATTATTAGATCATGGGAAAAGAGAGCAGTTAACCTAAGACTTGTACAAAGTAAAAAAAAAGAGTTTGCACTTTTGGCTACCCATACTTAAACCACAGATTTAGACCAGGGTTAACTTAAACCTCGCTATCGGAATACGGGCCTAGGAGTGCACAAGTCATATAATAGTGGGTGCAGCACCTCCTGAACATAGAGTTCAATAAAGTACATTATGATGTCATGTTCCTTATTATATATATGGAGTGTCTTGAATAATCTTGAATAATTATGTAGACAATTCATAAGCTTCTTTAAGTTTGATTAGAAGGACAGTAGAACACTCCAGTAACCCTTGCAGCCAAAGGCTAATATTTGATCTATCTCTTCAGGACACAAAAGAGGGTTGTGTGCACTGAAATCTGTGCACTTCATAATATAGTGAGTTCAGTCCTGTTATATGCCCAATCCAACATGTAGTTGTTTGAATAAGACCATCCTTCAAGATAGTGAATACAGTCAAACCTGTCTATAACCACCCAAGGGAGACAAAAAAGTGATCTCTAACAACAGTTAGTCTCTATAGACAGGTTCATTTACATAAAATATGTAATTCCATGGGGTCAAAAAAGGGGGTCTTTCTATACAGGTGGTGGCTAAAACAGATTCGACTGTAATAGACCTATTCATTATTTTTCATGTTGGGCAACCCTCGGGCAAGCTTCCAAGTTTAAGAATACCGTTAGTGTCCAAACAACGCAAAAAAATGTGCATCTTTTTGTAAGTTTACCCACTTTTTAAACCCCTTTCATTCTACTGACAGTGTGATTTGAGAAGCAAAATATCATATTGTAAAAAATATTTTAAAAACTTACCATTTAGGCTTGATAGTAAACAGTAAAGTTCAAGTAACCCAACAAATTCCTAGACTAATAGGAGAGATTTTGTTCCAGCAATACTGAATTGATTAAAATCCAATATGATGATGAG
>BQKZ01000084.1:89801-100152 GCA_036244855.1 Temnopleurus reevesii
GGGGGGGGTGTTAGAGTAAAAAAATCCACATTAATACAGAAACCGAGTTGTGAAACTCTTGGTGCGTGTACATATTTATAGTAATTTCCAAAGTCCATCTGTCTGAACTTTTAACCGTGCTGGATTTTGTGAAACTTGTATTGCGTGTAATCAATACCTGATATCCCATTCTTATGCTTTCTGGCTTGTGGCAATTGAAAATCATAGTTTTAACACCAAAAATGGACTGACAAAAAATCTCCATGTCGAGACTGTCAAGATGCCCGAGTGTTCATTGAAATTACTGATTACGAGTGTCTGGTCAAAAGTTCCAAAGAACACTTGGGCGCCTGGGTATTCTAAACATAGATCATTTTTATCAGTCCGGTTGCGATGATCTACATTTAATTGGTTAACTTGGACAGTATCCATCAAAGATTTTAATGAAGATTTCAATGAGAAGCCTAGGTGTGGTGTTAGATCCTGGTCTGGGGATGAATCACCATGTGTCAGCGCTTTCTAGTACGCTCCCCTTCCATCTATCTAACATTGGACAGATCAGATCTATCTAGACAAGTCTGCGTATGAGCATGCCGTGCGTGCACTCGTCACATCTAGGACTGATTAGTCAAATTCTCTTCTGTGTCTAATATTCATCGCTTGTAACGAGCTCAGAACCGAGCAGCAAAGTTGGTGTTCCACGCAAAGAAATACGACCATGCCTCTCCCCTCCTTCGTCAGCTGCACTGGCTTCCAATAGAAAAACAAATCATTTACAAACTTCTCACGATGACATATAAGTGCATTCATGAGATGGCTCCCTCCTACCTCCAAAACCTTCTATAGGTGCATCAACCAGGAAGGCATGGTCTTTAATAGATCTAACAACGACCCAACCTTGCTCTCGGTTCCAAGAACTCGCACACGCTTCGGGGATCGATCCTTTTCCATTTCTGCACCACATCTCTGGAATAATCTCCCTCAGGCTGTTCGATCTTCTTCTCTCGCTATCTTTCAACTGTTACGACTTTCAACGTTCCTTAAAAACCTTCCTCTTTATTAGTTAAATAAATAATTTGTTGTTTATATTTTGTGCAGGTTCCTCTTTAATGGTTATATAATTTGTTGTTTTGTACTTTGTGTAGGTAATCAATTTTCTGTGATACATATTTCGGTAAGAGCGCTATATAAATGCCAATATTATTATTATTCTTAATGTTTGAGCAATGAAAATGGAAAACGTCTGCTGTTATGAAGTTCATGAAATTTATTGACTTGCAGAAAAAAGTTGACGTTTTTAGCACCCTTAACGATTCTTCACATAGTGTAGTTTTACGTAGTTGTGCTTTAACAAAATTGCGGCTACACTCTGTTTCCCAGTCGAGCAGTGATAGTTTGGCACAAATTCTTGGGAGTGCGTCGTCATCATTTTTTTCAAGATCAACATCTTCTCCAAACTCCATAGAGTTTCCAGCGTCTTTGTGCAGAGTCAATTGAATTAGCCAACAAAGGGGGTTCAGACTCTATTTGGGGCATCCAAGAAAATGTTCACAATTGAAATAAAAACCGGACCCCGCAAGTGAGTCTGAAGCCTTCAGACTATAAGTATTACTCTAGCCTCGTAGCATCATCGGGCAGCGCGCCTCAACTCAAAATGACAGTACGTTGGTTCAAACATCATTCATTTTGCCTATAGAAAAAGTCAAAATTAAAAAAAAAAGACCATACAACTAAAACTAAAGTAGACTGAGAATCTTTGTGAAAAGAATGTTAGAAATAAGATGACAAAGAAAAATTCTTTGAGACCCTTCTATTTAGAGAAAAAATTATTTTCACAAAGTCAAGGATTCTCGGCGCTAATGCCAATGGCAATGCACTTTCGTATACAGCGGCACTGCTGCCGGTGTACACACGAAGGGACGTTTAAAGAACGAGGCATCTCCATACTCACGGCTGGATACGAAAGTGCATTATGCCATTAGTACCAGATTCTCACAATTTCTCAGCTCAGACTCAGTCAATCCACAACTTATTTTGAACTTTGAAGCTTTCTATAAAGAACTTAAGAAGGCCAATTGCCAAAGTCTGTACCGGTACCACTGATCACCTATTCATATTACCAAACCTTAACAAGTCAATAGGGCCAATGCCACACAAATAGTTTTACATCAACACCAACATCAACATAAATGGATAACATTAACAGTTAAGTTAGACCAAACTAGGCCAGGCTACATGATGAACGCACCACGTCGCACTAGCGCGCTTGGCACGACGCCAGCCGGCTAGGCTCGGCGGAGACGATAATGCAAATACTCGGAAGCACTGAGTAACGGTGAAATGATATTAATCCGATCTCAAACAATGAAAATCTGTCAAATGAAATACGAATATGTTTTAACATTACCTCTTCAGAAATATCAGGTCTGAAACTGCCAATTTTCTGTCGCTTTGCCACAGGCGTACATTCCAATACAACATCGTAATTACGCTTTTTCCGTCGGAATGATCTGCGAACAGATTGAATTTGCCGCTGAAAAGCAGCCATGTTTGCTCTAGCTTTCCTTTATTTTTTTAGTGATCTTTTTCCGTCGAGAGCTGGCGCTCGACTACTTTCACTCCGGTGGCACAATGTATGTGGGTTGTGAAAAAATGATATATTTCATTTGAAATGATACTGTTCTTATTATTTATGCAATTACATCATATACATGCACTGTAGTATACAATACGATTTGAAAAAAAAAACAATAAAAAATGTTTTGTTGGTATGACATTTTGCAAGCATCTATTATTCTGCTGAAGTTCACCACAACGAATACCTTGTATTGGGGCAATCAAAGTAAAAATAAATACTAGGAGAGAAAGACAAGCACGGATTGAGAATCTATAAAAAATTGATACATACTCAAGTCGAAATGTTAGTATACCAATAGCATGCCATGATAGTATACCATTGCTGTACGTTCGTCTTATCATTTTCCCTCTTTTTTTTTTGCTCTCTTTTTCCTCAACTCCCATCCCCCTCTCCTTTACCAAGGTTTTATATTTGTCTATCTCCTAGCCCCATCCCCTCTGTCTCGCTCTGTCTGTCTGTCTGTCTCTCTCTCTCTCTCTCCATTATTTTTGCCTTTACATCCCCCCTCATCGTCCGCCTAATGATGTTAGCCCGTGTCATGCATTATCCCACCCTTCACCCATCCCCTTTCTCGACCTCAATCTCTCTTATGCTGGCCCCTACATACCCCCCCCCCCCCTTTTTTCTATAATTTCATACTCTTTTATTTTTATCCCTGCCCCACTTTCATCTCTCTTCAATCCAAATTCCCTCTTTCTTGTCATCTCCTCTATTTTTTCCCAATCCCTGTTCATATTGTACTGGCATTTCCTCTAACCCCTCCTCTTTTTCCCCAACACTTCACCCCTCACCGCCCCCCTCTCTCTCTCTCTCTCTCTCTCTCTCTCTCTCTAGCTCTCTCTCTCTCTCTCTCTCAAGTCTCTCTCTCAAGTCTCTCTCTCTATGCCTGATTCCTCTATCACAACTTTTCTCTCCCCTCTTTTACCCAAGCCCTAACTCGTTGTACCTCTCAATTCTTTTCCTGCATATACCCACCCATTCTGCCATTATCAGTTGATAATGTGTACTTTTTTCTACCCACTATTCTTCTTAACTCCCAATTCTTTCCTTCCCTCCATTTCCTTTTATTTCTTGCTTCATTCATCTGTAACTTGCTTTTCCTCTGGTACCTCCTCGTTCTCTTCCACATACATCATCCCCCTTCCCAACCCCATCTCTCTCTGTCTTTCTCTTCTATCACAACTTCTCTACCTCTCTCTCTCCTCTCCTTCCAAAGTCCCCTTCTTTCTTGTTGTACCTCTCCCCTACAACCCACACTATCTATCTTTTCCCATTATGTGCTCTCTTTTCCTGCTCGCCCACTCGTCCCACTTTCATTTCCCTCTTCACTCCCATTTCTCTCTCCCCATTTTCTTTATTTCTTGCATCATCTCTGTCCGTCTCTTCCTGAATTTTATTCTGCTCCCCTCCCTCTTTTTCACGAACTTCATGTCTTTTTAACGAATGGGAATAAAGTACCCCTTCTCTCCCTCTCTGTCTTTCTAATCTATCACAACTTCTCTATCTCTCCTCTATACTTCCAAAATCCCCTTCTTTCTTGTTGTACCTCTCCCCTACATTCCCATCACACTCTCTGTATTTTCCTATTGTGTGCTCTTTTTCCTGCCCGCCCCCTTGACCCACTCCCATTTTTCTCTGTCTCCCCATTTCCTTTTATTTTTTGCTTCAATCTTCTCTATCCATCTCTTAATGACTTTTCCTCTTCTCCCCTCCCTCTTTTCCACGAACTTCATCCCACACCCCACCCCTTCTCCCCCTCTCTGTCTTTCTAATCTATCACAACTTCTCTATCTCTCCTCTATACTTCCAAAATCCCCTTCTTTCTTGTTGTACCTCTCCCCTACATTCCCATACTCTCTGTCTTTTCCTATTGTGTGCTCTTTTTCCTGCCCACCCTCTTGACCCACTTCCATTTCTCTCTTTCTCCCCATTCCCTTTTATTTTTTTGCTTCAATCTTCTCTATCCATCTCTTACTGACTTTTCCTCTGCTCCCTTCCCCTTTTTTCCCGCAAACTTCATCCCACACCCCACCCCCTTCTCTCTCTCTGTCTTTCTCCTCTTTCAAAACTTCTCTCTCTCTCTCTCTCTCTCTCCTCTACTTCGAAATTCCCCTTCTTTCTACTTTCAACGTCCCCTTCTCTCTCTCCTATTTTTGCCCCCTACACACCCATCCTCTCCGCTTTTTTTTTTTTTAGCCCTCTATTAATTTTTTCTGCCCCCCTTACCCCCTAACAATTAAACCCATCTCGACACCCAAATCTCTCTTTATCCTTAGTTCCTTTATCTTGGCTCCATCTCTTACTGACTTTTTCTTTCCCCTCCCCTATTTCAACACTTCATCCTCTCTCTCCTGTCCCCCACTCTCTCTCCCCCTTCTCTCTCTGTTCGCTGATCCACGTGTTATCTGGTTATACCGTTTGAAACATCGAATCTTGTATGAATTCTCCTATTACAAACTATGTTCCAACGTGGATGGCTTTCTCAAGAAATGGTGTACGAACAAACTGGTTTTTGTAACCAATGAGGGCGATATTACATGGCTAATGTAAAGTTTTCGATTAGTTTGCTGGTAGCTATTAATTTCGTATATAAATTTTGAACCTGTGTTGGTTTCTCTTTGCTTGTTAGCATCTAATGTCTATTATCCTTTTATTGTTAAATTGTTTTTATTATAATTTGTAAATTGGAGGCACCGTGGTGTAGTGGTTGTGACTCTCGCCTTTCAACCAGTGGGTCGTAGGTTCGAATCCCACCCATGATGTCAATTTCCTTCAGCAAGAAATTCATCCACACTTTGCTGCACTCAACCCAGTTGAGGTAGAATGGGTACCTGGCAGGAGTATTTATTCCTTGAAATGCCAAATGCGCTGGTGGCTGCCCAGCTAAAGCCAGGGTAATAATAATGTAAAGTGAGCACTCAGCAATGAGAGTGGATACATGCACTATATAAATTGCATATATTATTATCATTAATAAAGTTTTCATTTTGAAAGTAAAAAAAAAGTCCCCTTCTCTCTCTCTTTCTCTCTCTTCCTCTATGTCTCTCTCTCTCTCTCCCTTTCTCTCTCTCTCTTCCTACTTCTCTCTCTCTCTCTGTGTCTGACTTCTTTATCACAACTATTATCTCTGGCGTCCCCCACTCTTTCATTAACTCTACCTCTAACAGTCATCTTCCTCTTTTTCTTTGTCTCTATCCACAAATAAAAAGATATACAAAATTGGTATTTTTCATCAGCATTCTTTGCACTATAATTGAACAATTTACAAATATGTGCCATAAAAAGTGTAAAAAAACTGTACTTGCTATTTCTTTTATTTTTTTTTTAAATAGATGCCTTAATTTGCACTGTTAGATGGTGCAGTATCACATTTCCTTATAGAAGTAAGATACTCGGGCTGGGAGCTTCATATAATACTGTAGGCAAGAGTAAAAAACAGCAACAATTAAATTCAGATTAAAAAAAGTTTGAAGCAATTGTAAGACATATTCTGTGTATTAATGATTAGTGTTTATGATTGTTATGTAGAAAAAAAAATCAGTTGATCTTACTTCAGTGAATATAAAAATGAGGACATTTTTCTGGGAAGATGGAATGTTTTGTAAGACATAATCTGTGTATTAATGATTAGTGTTTATGATTGTTATGTGATGTAAAAGTAATCATCTATTTCTCCTTCTGAACAAGTCTGTCTTCTTCTGAATATCTTTCCCTTCCTTACTTTCTTCCTTCTTATTCTTCTTTGTCTTCTTCTTCCTCTCTCCCTCTAGCTTTTCCCCCTCTCTTTTCCACCTCTTTTTATCTCCCTTCTTCCTATCTCTCCATCTATCCTTACCTCCCCTATCCTATTCTACACTACAGTACCTCTATTGTCTCTGTTCCTTTTCATCGCTCTCTCTCCTCTCTCCCTGCAACATTCTATGAACCTTCCTTACATTCCATTCCTTTGAATCTCTATTCAACTATTTGTTCTTTTGTTATGCTCTAGGGCATTACCCTTATTACCTAGTCCTATGATTGGCTAGGTCTTTTTAGAAAGGGACCTGTGATTGGTTAATTTTGTTTTTACGTAAGTTTGTACAGTGGAAGAAGGCTGATCAATAAAAATCTCATCAGTTGTACCACCATTTGATTTGATTTGATTTGAATTTATTTTTCCACTTTCGTTTACAATAACAAATCATATACGACAATAATACATATCAATCAAGAAATAGTTATACAAAATCGAAAAATTAAAAAGAATTAGTCAAAAAAAGATAACAAAAGTGGGGGAACCTAAATTAAAAACAAAGCTTGTATTGCTTAGGACCCAGTAAAATAGCTTTTTTTTTTATACCACATTAACAAACAAAAACAAAAACAAAATAAAAAATTGTTGGTTGTTTACTTGATTTTGTAAGAAAGAAAAAAAAATAATGACAACGGTACAGACTTAATCTCAGAGGGCATTTCTTCAGCCAGAGAATTATCACGGACTGGAACAACCTACCCCAATCCGTGGTAAATGCAACAAGCCTGACAATTTTCAAAAGGAGGCTCGACATCCATTGGTCAAACCTCCAGTACTAAATTTGAGTTTCCAACTCTGGCTCGCATGTCCTCTCAGTTCTAACAAGTCTGATAAAAGATGAAGTGACCGGAAGAACTACAGGACTACCTATTACTTCCATATAATGCTGATGCTGATGCTGATGCTGATGATCAACTGTGACTGTGATTGCGACAAATAAAATCGAAAAATAACTCTCAGCTGATATCATAGAGATATTAATAACTTTTTAAATAAGAGTGCAAATTGCTTCATACTGTTTTGTTTGTCTGATTTTTCTGGTTTTAATCAAAGCAAAATTTTTCTGGTCAGAACCAGCTTTTAATGTTTTCCTTTTATTTCATGAATTTTTCACAATAAATCCACACCATGCTGAGAGCTTGAATAAATAGGTCTTAGATATCGATGTTCATCTTCAAACGGTTTGATTAACATGTTCCATCCACATGAAAGTAAATTTTGCAAATGCTTAAAAGAAGAGTCTACCCAAAAATAATAATTGTTTAACAGAAGCAGAAAAAAATTGGCGAGTAAAACAAAAAACGTTTGAAGAAAATCGAACAAGTAATAAAAAAAAAAAATTATGAATTTTTAAAGATTTGAAAAAATGGGCAAATCAGTGGAAATTTCCAGAGATGTTGCCAATTTGATGACATCATGGGTGCACAACTAAACAGAGTTTTCATTATAAATATGATGCAAAATTCATTATTTTTACAGAAAGTTCCAAAGTTTGCATGAATGTAAACATGCAAATAGTGGATCTACATATCTATCATAAAGATATCCTATAGTTAAAGTTTTGAGGAAATAATATTTTTGCGGAAAAAGTAACATTTTATAACATTGATATGAATGTAATAGATGGTCAGTTGTGCATCTGTGACGTCATCAGTTGCCAATTTGTCTAAATATTCAAAGATTCATAACTCTCTTATTAGTTGTCCGATTTTTCTCAAACTTTTTTGTTCTGTTCATCTATTTTTTCTTCTCGTGTTGAAGAAATATAATTTTCGGGTAGACTCTTCTTTTAAGAAGCGCAGACTATGGGAAAAGACTCAGCCATTACTGTACTCAGCTACCGTAGAGATTCTTTTTCAGTGAAAGTGTCATGGTGTAGTAGTTCTGACTTTTGCCTCTCAACAAGAGAATTGGTGGTCTGAATCTAACCCATGGCATTGACTTCCTCCCAAAAGAAATTTGTCAACATTGGGCTGCACTCAACCTAGGT
Organism: Temnopleurus reevesii; assembly: GCA_036244855.1. NCBI lineage: Eukaryota > Metazoa > Echinodermata > Echinoidea > Temnopleuroida > Temnopleuridae > Temnopleurus > Temnopleurus reevesii. Next base: position 98,202 of record BQKZ01000084.1, read on the forward strand.
GAAAATGTGCACCTGAACTGCTTGAGTGGCCGAGTGGTTGGGTAGGCAGTTATAGCCAGTGAAATAGCATGGTATTTTGTATCAAGCGCAGGTGTGTGTGTGCATATAGTGATTGCACTATATAGATGGACCTAAAATAACACCTGTCTACTGTTGCCATCGAAGGGAAACAGAAGAAGTGGCCACTGTAGACAGGTGGCCTTCATAGACATGTTCCATATTACACATTTTCATCTAGAGGGGATCAGTTTAGGTGGCCGCTGTAGACAGATGGCTGCTGGACAGGCTTGAATATATCATTACTATTTGCAGTTTCGCAGCGATCCGATTACAATCATCTGCCTAGACTACCATATTAAAAGTCAGCCATGGCATTAGCGAAAACTTGCAATATTAATCAGCTACAATAGATTGAGACGTCACATTTTCTGAAATGGTTAGGATGATATTTTCTGAGAGAGAACTCTTTGAACAAAGGCATCTCAACAAAATTCTTGAAATCTAGAAATTTCCTGAAGAGTGGTATTTCATAACAGAATACTGCGAAATGTTCATCATCATCTTGTGTCATCAGACCACCATTTCCCAATATCTAGCGCATGCAAGAGCCATGTCATTCATTAAAGGGGAACTTCGCCCAGACATTGATGAAGTGGATGAAGAAAAATACAATATTCAATCTATGAAATTTTGATCAAAATCCGACAATCAATTCAAAAGTTATGAATTTTCAAAGTTTTTATTTTCACCTCTTATGGGCTCCTCAAATTGGCAACGTACAGGTACAAAATGGCTGCCAACATGGATAACTCTCCATTCACTTTGTAAACAGAATTTCTCCTTTTCTTCTTTTTCGAGAAAAGTAGACAAAATTGTACTTTTCTATTCAAGTATGATATGGACATTTTGATTCTGCATGCATTTCGGAATGAATTTCGTTGATTTATTGTCTACTTTTATAGAAAAAGGAGAAAATGTGAAATTCTGTGTACAAAGTGAATGGAGAGTTCTTCATGTTGGCAGCCATTTTGTACCTGTACGTTGCCAATTTAAGGAGCCCATGAGGGGTTTAAATCAGAACTTTGAAAATTCATAACTTTTGAATGGATTGTTGGATGTTGCTCAAATTTTCACAGTTTGATCATTGTATTTTTCTTCATCCACTGAGAGTGCATCAACGTATGGGTGAAGTTCCCCTTTAATGCCAGGTTGCTCTCGGTACAAGCTTGCAACACAGTATTACAGCTCTGAAAAATATTGTTGGCTTGGTATCAAAAACATCCAGACTAATCTTTACGATTTTTTCCATGATTTTGTTGGAGTTTGATCTACTCAGCCGACCGTTGTTCAAGATCTTGTACTCTCAGCGACGTTTCGTGTGTTGCTAAAGATGACGTGGCAGCCAGCAGTTCTTGGCATCTGATAAAACGAGAAAAAGAAAATAAATAGGTGTAAATGTATGAATATTCAAAGATTCTTTCTCTAATTAATGCATGTAATTGATCATAAGTGGTGGTACTAGAAAGTGACAATTAATTGCAAGTTGCATATAATTGGCACAAGCCAATCAAAACGATTCTTGTACCACACATTACTGTGAAAACTCAGTATCACGAGGTGCTTAGGACCATCAAAATTATGATAGTAAATTATATAGATTATTTCTATAGCGCTAAAAAAAAAGAGTTCCGTAGTGCTTTACAATTTAATGTTTAGAACTAAGAAGAAAACAATTACCTTGTTCTGGCATTAATTTTGTTATACAGTAGCAGGGTTAAACTAGATGAATCCTCGACCGCGCACGGTCGAAATGTATGCCTCCGCCATCACGCAATCAGAAAGATATGTACGGCTTGTTCCATGCCATCAGAAATAAAAAACATTTTACAAATTTTGGGCACTGCCACCTTTGACCCCACGAACCCAAAATCTCATAAGTTCTTCCTCACAT